>WHYT01017009.1:166178-190917 GCA_009806455.1 Tetrax tetrax
ACCTAAAAGATCATCCAGTCCAACCATCACCAATACTTCTCAGCTAAATCATATCCCTCAACACAACATCCAAATGTTTCTTGAACACCCCCATGGTCGGTGACTCCACCACCTCCCTGGGCAGTGTATTCCAGTGCCTGACTACCCTTTCTGAGAAGTAATATTTCCTAATGTCCAGCCTGAATCTCCCCTGGTGCAGCTTGAAACCATTGCCTCTAGTTCTATCACTGTCTACACGAGAGAAAAGGCCGACCCCTAGCTCACTACAACCTCCCTTCAGGAAGTTATAGAGAGCTATAAGGTCTCCTCTGAGCCTTCCCTTCTCCAGACTGAACAATCCCAGCTCCCTCAGCCACTCCTCATAAGGCCTGTGCCCCTACCCTGTCCTCATAGGAAAGGTGCTCCAACCCTCTGATCATCTTCGTGGCCCTCCTCTGGACCTTCTTCAATTGGTCCATGTCCTTCTTATGTTGGGGGCTCCAGAACTGGACAGATCGATGTCTAGATAATATGTCCTGAAACCTTTAGCAAAAAAAAAAAAATCTGTGTTTGCATCATGCTTGGTACAAAATTTCAACCTGCCTCTCTTTGCTGCAAGAATAAGAGCTAATTTTGAAGCAGTTCTACTGTACATATCCCCAGATTAGGAATGAAACTTCAGTTTCACTCATTTTAGGCAAATTGCTGATGGTAGAGGACATTATACCCAGATATCCCCTCATTGGTGCTGAGTAGAGTGGAAGGATCGCCTCCCTTGATCTGCTGGCAATCCTGACACATTTCATAAAGACTGAAAACTCAATTAAAAATCAATTTTGATGAGAAAATATTAACCATTACAAGAAGAAGCATTCTCAATTCTGCCAGTTTCTCCCTCAATCAAGCCACACAAGGTAATGTAGACAGGTCTGTAGTAACTCACAGTTTTGAGCTTGTGACATTCAAGTTTGCAGCTGAATAAATAAAGTTATGTTACACTTTTTCCTGTATCAGTTTACAAGTCTGGAAAGTGTATGAACAGATGAGGAAAATAAAAAAGATTTCAAGATGGCTATCTGAAACTTCCTGTTATCAACTTTTATGCAATCATCCATTTATGATAATTTTACATGTACAGACAATCTGGGTTTCGTATGACCATTGACCCATTCCCTGAATATTTGTGACATTCCAAATATTATTTTGTGGAGAAAACTTTATAAAGTATTGCTTTTCCCTTTGTAAAATGATGCTATGCTGGCTCTGGAATTCAGCTCTCATTTTCTACCATTCTTCTACATCCAGTGTCCCAAACTGTGCTCTTCTCAGATAGTGCTTTCTCACTTCTGTCTGTGTAGGACTATCTATGTTGTAGACATGATTAACTATTTATTGACACAGAGCCTTGAATTTGCCTCTCCTCAAATTCCTGGAGAGCAGCCCTAATCTCTAGGTTACAAAATCAGCTTCCCTACAGCTCATAAAACTTTACACAATGTGTTATAGCTCCAGCAGGAGAGATTAAGAGACTATCTGGGCACTGCAGTGGTTGGAAAGCTCTTCAGTGAGGTGGGAGATCTACTGTCAATCCCCTATTCTGATGAATATTTGCTTCTAAAAAAGATGCTGACATCTTTTCATGGTTTCTCTGAAACCAGTTACGTTGGATCAGGGATGAATTTAGAGCAGAAACTCCGCCATCATATAGTACTTATATAAGTATTTTAGAATACTAACCACAGTCTACTAAATGGACTTGAATATAAATGAACTGTCACTATGGGAGAATAGTTGAAATCATCCTGGATGTACAGATAATATTGTCTCAACTGTGAACCCTGCTTTAGAATCTCATTTCAGTCTGTACCTAAAAATCTATATGTCAAAAGAAAATATCCCGTGTGCCATCTACAAACTATAACATGACACAAAAAAGCCATCTTTCTATATGATAGAGCTACTTCTAATTTTCCCATTAGACCCAACGACATCATAAAGAATATCTGCCAACAACGTGATATAAAACCACACCATGCATCAAGAAAAATAATTGCAATTCAATTACTCCTGAATTATAAAACCGTCATCTAGGTGCAATAAGACAAAAGCCTTAGAACATATGAAAAACTGCTTAGCATAGATAATTATGTATGTTTGAACAAAATCTCCAAAATAAAACATGTGCGGTTTGAAGGAACAGGGTAATCATGCCAAAATAATTCTAATTTATAGCAAAGGTTTGAGGATCAGCAAATTTTAAAACCATCTCCCTAAAAAAAAAAAAATTCTAAAAGTAAATTAGCAAACCTTTCTCACTCATAGAGGGCATAACCAGCAACTGGGCAAGAATTTATTTTCTTTTCCTCTATCATCTTCTAGCTTAGATTTTACTTTGGCAAAGTATTTACTGTTGCTGCTCAGAATCACAGAATGGTTGAGTTAGGAAGGCACCTCTGGCAATTGTCTAGTCCACCCCACCTACTCAAAGCAGTCACAGCAGGTTGCTCAGTGCTGTGTCCAGTCAGGTTTTGAATATCTCCAAGGGTGGAGACTCTACCACGTTTCTGGGCAACCTCCTCTGGAGCTTGACAACCCCAGAAGTTTTTACTTATATTTAAATTGAGCTCTCTGTCTTTCAGTTTGCACCCATTGCCTCCTGTTCTCTAACTGGGCGCCACTGAAAAGAGCCTGGCTCTGTCCTCTTTGCACTCTCCCTTCAGATGTGTATGTGTATATATATGTAAGATCCCTCATGAGCCTTCTCTTCTCCAGGCTGAACAGTTCCAGCTCTCTCAAACTTGGCTCACATGTGAGATGTTTCAGTCCTCTCATCATCTTCACAGCCTTTCACTGGAGAAATAGGAGAAAGAGAGAGAATACGCTAGAGCAAAAGTAGGACTCAGGGACAATGGCTACAACGGTCTTCCATAGGACAAGCAGAGAAAAGAAAGCTTTTTGCAGAAGAGGTCCTGTCTGCACTCTCCACTGGGACCTGTTGGACATTCTTGATTCTCTTTCTTAGTATGTTATCTTTTGGCAGAACAAAGAAGAAAATGGCTTTCTCATCTGATTTTTTAATTGTGACTACACAAGGAAAAAATTAAAAAAATGTACTTCTTAAAATACAGCTTTTCCCTAAATTAAAAGTCTCACCCAGGTCTTCACTTTCACAGGCAGAAGTTGCCATAGAACAAGACAGGTGTTACCTCCGTCCTGCTGCAAGGCAGAAATGACCTAAGGTTCCCAGTTACTTCTGGCTAAAATGTGAAAGGTTTTGCAAGAATACTTACCAAAGGGAGAATAAAATTATTCAAATATGATGTGGTATCATAGTCCCAGAACTTCCCAGAGAATTTATCATATAATCAGTAATTTTAATAGCTGGTTATTTCATAGATGCTATTTTTCAGCCTTCAAAATGACTTTTATAGCATTTAATAGATCTTTATAAAATACAAAAAATGCAAAACAATTTTATTTGAGTAGATTTGTAATCTAACAGATTTCACAAATAAGCTTTCTCAACCTCCCAGTTACTACATTTCAGTTTCTTAATTGACCTTTTACATGATTCATAGAGCACTTGGGTTTTGTGTGTATTTGTCCTTCTGGTATGGAGTCAGACAAATATTAGTCAGCATTTTTACTGGTGCTGCTGAAGTTCTTCAGAAGCATTAGATAAAGGTTTCAAATGCTGTGAACTCCAAAAGAAGCACCATCATGTTCTGCAGGAGTTCAGATTCAAGGCTGTCTGCACCCAGTGTACTCTGAGACTGCAGTGACAGGCAGTGCAGAAACCACTAAATTGGTTGTCTGAAGTAACAGTTTTAGATAGAAGTTCTTTCATTATTTGTTTGTGAAATAAGATGTAGGAAATAAGACATTGTCCTAAGTGATACCTAAAGATAAAAAAAAAAAGGACAAAAAATCAAAAAAAGTTGACAAGAAGACAAAGAAAGTTCATATTGGAAGTTAATTTTTTTTTTTAAATGAACCTTTGCTTTACCCTTTCTACAATTAAACTCTGTTCTCACAGCTTTTTTTAAGTCCTGTGAAGCACATTCACAAGTGGCAAGTCATCTCCAACCTGTACAAGACTACAGCTTCTGGTACTTATTTTTCATGCCTGAAAAGACCAGTAGTTTTCATTTGTTGATTTTCCCCCTACTATAGAAGTAACTGCAGGGAAGAAAAAAAGGAGAGAAGGATATACCCACTGTCAGAGTGCCTTTCTCTGAGGCCACAGAGAGCTGGCCTTGCTGAAGGGCACCCTGCAGGGATCAAACGTGGGCTGGTAACTGCTATTATGTGTTAAATTGAGCATTTCTCATACACATAAGAGAAGTAAATTAAAGTGATGATTTTGAAAAGCATGAGGTCTAGTCTTAGCCTGTGCTTTTACCACATTGCTTTTTTTTCTGTCACTAACCTTGTAACTCTTCTAATTAGTCACCTGGAGCCATAGCAGGACATTGGGTACCAGAAGCATTCCCCCAAACTTGACTTTGCAGCATCTTCCTGCTTTCTCCCTTTCTGCCACCCAGCTTTGAGCTGTGTTTCTATACTGAGGCTGCCTGCTCAACCTACCCCCTTGGGCTCACATTTACACCATCAGGCAGCAAACCCCAGCCATGTTAGCCTCTGTTTGGCAATGCCCTCCCCCAGAGCTTTTGCTCTGCCTTTCTAATGTCTTTGAAATTGCAGTCCTCAGGTCAGGGGTCATTGAGACAACTTCTCAACTTGTGCAAGTTAATGGGAATCCTGGTGCTAACTAGAAAGATCTGACCCATGTAATTTTTTATTTAGTGTCAAAATTGTTGTTTTGCCCTGTCAATCTGTCCATGTCAATTATGCTTTCCCCCCAGATACTTAGCAGGAACCACAGCTGCT
Source organism: Tetrax tetrax (assembly GCA_009806455.1). NCBI lineage: Eukaryota > Metazoa > Chordata > Aves > Otidiformes > Otididae > Tetrax > Tetrax tetrax. Next base: position 171,048 of record WHYT01017009.1, read on the forward strand.
GCTGTGATAAACAATAACACCTCTCACATGTTCTTTAAAGAGTAAGGGTAAAGCTGAATTACATTTGCTAAGACATTAGAGAGACTAACCCTTCTAGAACATAAACAGAGGTCTAGAGCTACTGCCACCTCTTAGCCAGACGAACTGTTGTGCTGGACACTGAAGTTCTGCCTGTTCAGTATCAATAAACATAATATATATAAAAATATAGTAAAAAAAAACCTGACAACTGTCATTTATCAGAGAAAATTAAGTGAAAAATTCAGTTCCAACCTGTCCAACTTAATTTATTGCCTAATGCTAAATTATAAGCTCCAGAATGAGTAGAAGTAACCTTCTGCCTTGGTTGATAGGCTATCAAATAGCAACTCTTTTATTAATGACCAGACATCTAGTGAGCTGACACTGTCATGTGAGAGCAAGTACTTTTATAAAACACTCTCTAAGATCTGAATGTTCTTTAAGGAAGATTTGTTTAAAAAAAAAATGCAAAGTCCTTACTGGTAGACAGTGGTACTGCCAGAAGAAGGGCTGGATTTTGAAATAGTAGTTATTCGTTGCAGCTAGTTTCTAGCTGCTTCAGTATATATAAAGCTCTACATATGATAATAATAGAGTTTTTCATCATTATGCAGCCCTACTACCTTGTGTATTAAGAATAAGCCAAGTGAATGCCAGGTGATTCAACTAGATTTCAATTAAAAGCACATAAAGGAATTAGATAGACCACCTATAATTGCTGCAGAAGTGATTAAAAAAATAAACCAATAAAGATCATATTGTTATATGAAGTTGTATATTCTCTTAGCATTGAGCGTGTTAACTCATTTATTGATTGTGATCTGTGACTGTCATCACCATCACACCTGTATTGGTCACATGCAAATACAATCCATAAGTAACAATGAAGATCACCTACCTCCTCCTTTCTGTGACATTTATAAGACTCAGTTAATGATGTCTTTTCCCTAGCTTGTAACCCAAAATTAGGGTAAATGAAACCACATGAAGACTAAGATACAGCCATCTCAGCTAGTAGCCCTGCTGTCTCTACCAGTTCCCATGATATGATTCACTTTGAATTGCTAGCACCCATAAGAACAGGTAAACTTTGTACTCTTTTAAAAAAAAAAGTAGGAAAAGAAACTATTTTACTTTGAAATATCTATAGGAGTAAGAGCGTATTTATACTGATGTTTTCTGTCTGATTATAAAATAAGGTCATATTTCCTTAAAAACAAACAAAAAAAAAAGATAATTTTCTTCATTAATGGTTACATAAGAGTATCTTTGTGCAGCAGAAGGTATATGTGCCTTTTAGCTTTTAGTCAAAATACTGTTGTCTCTCCTGGTTTGATTTGAGATTGGCTTCCTTACACTTTGGTGGAGAAGCTAAGCTGAATTACAAGTGCTTTCTAGTTTGGGTTTCTCTGGTTGGTTTGTCCAAATTAAGATAATTTTAACTATCATAAATTAGAAGACAGGGTCTTGGCATGCTACAATTACAGCTAGTTTTATCCCTACCTGGACATCTTTGAAAACCATAAGTTCTTTGGTGTCTGAGCTCTTGCTTTAGACTTGTAATAGATTAAAAAAAAATATATATTTCAAAATTATTTTATGGAGCAATCTATTGCTACTTAAGTTTAAGCTTCAGAGTTTCTAGGCTTTGTGTCTGAATCACAGTTTCTTTAGAAACGAGCCAGAGAAGTAAACCAAAACTTGACAGCAACATTCAGAGATTTTTTTTTTTTCCTTTTTTTTTTTTTTTTTTTTTTCCTGGAGGTAGTCTTGGAATCTATGTTTATCCATACTGATTATATACTATTGTGCATCTACTTTGGGATGTAGGAGTTCTCATATACTAAACAGAGGTAAAATGTGAGCAGATATGTGGACAAATAGAAACAAACAGCAGAGCCTGTCTCAAAAAAAAGCCATCAGAGGCACTGAGAGCCCTATTTAGAGAAGCAGGCCTGTTTTACCACTGCCTTGTAACGTGTATGCATTTGTGTGTGTGCAAAATAAATGCACAATGCTCCTCCTTCTTAGCTGGCAGTATTTTGAACAGGTGTTGGTGATCTTAATGAGCTCTACAAAGTGGAGAAACTGATCTGGGGAATACACAGACTTCTCTGTGGGTAAGGTAGCAGGAGCATTATAAAGAACTGTTATGTTTGGCTCTTCCTAATTTCTTTTCAAGCTGGTGATGGCTTTTGGTTGATATGATCATCATCTGTGCCCCTGCTGCTAATGATGCATTGCAGCTATGGTGCAATATCTGCCTAGAGAAACAATTCTGGTTGAGGTTGCCTTTGGATTGCTTTTTTTTTTCTTTGCTAATATATTCAACTTACTTTCTTTTAAAATTTGCTTTTCTAACTTAAATGTACTAGGGTTACTTATTTTTATAATTAACGCTATTTTTGTAATTAATTTCAACCAAAAATAACAAGAAATGTAGTAATGATTAGATATTGTTAATTTTAGGAAAAAGAAAACATTCTCTATCTCTGCTTGCAGTTTTTAACTTGTTGCATAATTAAAGTATCAGATTATTTTAACCAAATTATTTTCTAGATCTATTATTTGAATTCTGCTGAAAATGTTAGCTTTCCTCTGTATTTAAACCTTTATCTTTAACATACAGATAGTAGCTCGTACTGTATTGGATTCATATAATTTAATTGCTAATATAAGTCTAGGGAAAAATCATGTTCACCCTCAAATTGACCAATTAAATAAACAGATTAAGTTCCCAAGTGTTGCTAAATTCAGAAGCTGAGACATTGATATATCTTTTTTTATACTCTTTGGATCCTATATGTAATCTCACAGAAATGACAGGTGCCCTAAGAAATTGTAGTAGTGAAGTGTGGAATTCAAAGCGAGAGTCTTACCAGTTTGCTAATTACAGTGGAAAAGAACAGAAGTATACCAGTAACTTAAGCTGCTATACACAGTTCTACTCCAAAAAGACAAGTGTGCCTGGGGCAGAGAGAAGAGATATGCAAGAGAAGCAACTTTTGAACCGCACTGTTGATAAACAGCAAAGACTGTTCCCTGGGAGAAGCAACCATGGTGGAAATCTGTCTCAGTCTGAGAAGAAGCTCCAAGAGGCTGTTTGTGTACTGCTGGTGGAGCTGTGCGAGAGATTCACATTCTTTGGCATTGTCTGCAACATGATCCTCTTCTGCACTGTCAAACTTGGCTATCCCAACTACCAGGCGGCTATAGTCAATATGTGCTTTGTAGGCACCTCCATGTTGACACCGGTACTGGTTGGCTGGCTTGCCGAATGCCTTGTTGGGAGGATCAAGCTCGTGTGCATCTGCATGTTTCTGCACTTCCTAGGTAGGTGACGCTGGTGATTATTTCATGTTGTAGTAATTCTGTTGCAGAAATGCATTATCTAGCATTGTGTTTGAAATCTAACTATTTTCTCTAACCTTGTGGCCACCTTCTCTAACTGCTAATTACTTAGTTTCTCCTCTGCAAAATGTACTGCAATATTTTTGCCTGTATACTTTTGTGAGGCAGTGCTTTGAACAAGACTGAGGAACATCTCCATGTTCATTTTGGGGGTAGTTGGTGCACAAACTTAACTCTTCTGAAGTGCCTTAGCTGTTCAGAACATGAATGCTAAGCTCCTAAAATTGGTCCTTTTAAGAGGCTATTAATGTTTGGGGTAAATGTGGGGCTCTAGTCAGAGAGATAGTTTGAGGGAGAGTTTGGAAACTGTTTCCCAGCTGTTAGTACTAAGATTTTATTGGATGTTGTATTTGGGCAAGAGGGAAAGGTGTATTTAAGCACATACCTGTGTAAGCAAACTTTGCCTTAAGTAGAGAGGCTGTGCCCTAATACTTGTATTGAGAGCCTGCTTTCTGTTAGTACATTTTGAATCTTCCCCATGTGTTAGTCTGGAGATCTTTTATAAAAAAGCACTGTTCAAACTAAGTGTGACTGTTTTGTAGCAATTAGTGCATCTCACAACTGGTAGTTATTCTGTCAACTTAAACCAAGTCAATAGAAATACTTTTTATTTGGACCAGTTGTTGAGCATAGGCAAGTCTGATTTCTGCAATAGCCAGCCATGTGTTATTTAGACATGCAACAAAGTAAGGAAAAATCAGAGTTGTTGCTGAAATGTTCTTGAACTGATTGCAGAACCATTGTGCAAGTAGCCTGGAGAAATAATTGCTATTGTGTTCCACTATTTCTCCCATGGGCTTCTTGTTTGGAAACTCCTTCTGCCACTCGTTCTTTCAATACACATCTTAAAGTAGAAGACTAGTGACACAAACATAATTTGATGTATTTGTGTATTGTTTTAACCTGAATATTTTTTTTTTTTTTTGAGATAGATCATTAAACATTCCTGATGTGTTGGGGTTTGGTGCACAATTGTAGTCTTAGTCAAGGCCAATGTTGGTCTTGTTGACACATCAATGTATTTTGAGTTTAGTCTCTAATTACAACTTGGACAATCTGTAGCTGATTAAATCTGAAAGACTTTGCAGACCAGAGGTGATAAATGCAGTTCATGGCAGTTCTTCTGTAGGTAAAGATTCTCAAAATCCTGTATCTTCCATGAAGCTGCAGTAGAAAAAGAGAAAACTTTCCACAAAAGTTTTGATAGTTTATTTGTTAAATTGTTGTTCTCATTACAATTCTGGTGTTTCAAGAAGATGCAAAAAAGGCTACATTCCACCATGGGGTGGGTTTTTTTTGGTTGATCCAGTGGTTCATCAAGTGAAATGACATGTTTTAACTGGTGCCTTCTGGCAAGTAGAGAGCTACTGCCCTCTGTGTGCGGGCAATGGGGAAGGCCAGTGAGAGGAGCTACGTTTCCAGAGTGAGCTCTTCAGTTGATTGAAGAACCTGAAACCTTACAAGCTTTTCAGAGGATGATTGTTTTCTTGGAGGCCTTTAGTGGTCGTGGTCTTGTCTTACTGTATATAGTGAAATCCAGAAAGGTTGTGCCTCTCTGCAGCGTTAAGACTCTCCCTCTTTGCACTCCTCTGTTGTGTATCTTTGATTTTTCATGTCTTTTCAACATAACTGCTTTAAAAAATTTATATAAATCTTATTCATCAGTCTGATTCTAATCCATTTCAAATGACAATTTTCTTTCCAATTCCAGGCACAGCCCTATTACCTGTTGTGGCATTCCCCTTTGAAGATATTTACATTGACAGACGACATATACTTCACACGTTAACCAAAAGGGAGCAGAAAATTGTATTCTACTTTGCGCTACTCACAGCTAGTCTGGGAATAGGAGGCGTAAGAGCTATAGTTTGTCCATTAAGTGCATACAACCTTGAGGACTGTGGACCGAAGGAACTTCTTTCTTTTTTCAACTGGTTGGTAACTTACTGTCAGCTAAATATGTGTTGGGGATCATTGCCTTGAAATTCACTGCTGACTTACAAGGCAGATTCTCCAGGTGGTGGAGATTTTGGAAGTTTCCAATAATTTCTTTAAAAAGTTTTCCTGAATTTTTCCTTTTGCTGGGACCAGTAGGTGATAATCTATTTGGCCTCCTAAAGAAATCTTCAGTTGGAATTAGAATGAGCTGATTTGCCCAAATGCTCACAGACTTGATAGCCTAGTTGCTGTTAGAACAACATATTCCATTGAGGTTTCTACTTTTAACATGGCTATCTCTTCAGGATATTTTGCTATTACTCCCTAACTAATAGTGGCAAAATTCAATGATCTGTTAGAATTTACATCAGAGAAAATATTTAACAATCCCAGGCAGCAGTTGAGTCTGCTAATTTGTTGGAACTAGAGATTGCTCATGGTCTCTAACTGCAAAGCTCAGTGATAGGGATCTGCTGTCTTGTTTCAGCTCTGTTCCTGTGAAGTTTTGGCATCAGATAAATCACTTGATATTTGTTTATCAATTTGAATATTTTAAAGTTTTTTAAGAAAACTTTGAGGAGAAATTGCTCCTAAAGTGGTTCTTAAAATTCAGGGGTTTTTTCATATTAACTATTTATCCCAGTGTGTCAGAGAGGTCATTTTTGATGATATATTTGCCTTTATTTACTACTTCTGTAGCACTATACAAATTGCTATATATACATTCCCCTGTACATTCTGGTTAAACTGTGGCGTAAGGATCAAAGAGTCACAGTGGGAACCTCCAGATTCCTGATTTGAGATAGAGTGAAATAAGTCCTAAACTGCCCCCTTTGTCTTCTTTTCGTGTACCTGCACTGTTCTTGAAATAAAAACTGAGCACATTTGCATATTGACAATGCAATGCTGAAGAATCAATGGAGATCTTAGTGAATCAGCTCTCTCTTCCTTTGGGAATGGCTTTCGTGGCTATTCTTTTTCCCCTCCAATTATGTTAATATTAAAGAGTTTTGAACTAAATCCAAACTTCAGTGAATAAAGCACCTTCAGCAAAGGTAGATGAGACTGTTTAGTTCCTTAGAGCAGATTCTGCCTCCTTGACCTGCCCATAGGAGAGAAAAAAAAAAAAATTCCTTTCTTTTTACCCTATTCTGAGTTTTAATCCTTAATTAGCAACATCATTTTGATTAAATAAGACTCTAGGGGATTAAGACTGGAGAGCAATCAGTTCTTCTGAAAGATAGCTCTAGAGAATTTATTGTACTGTGGTCTTAGCCATTCAGAACTGTGTTTAATCAAAGTGACATTTCTCAGTGTTGATTACAAAGGAGACATAATACGAATAAAAAGTTCCTTGGAGGAATCCAAATGGGTCAGTTCTTGGGACTTTGGAAATATCAAGAAAGGCACATGTGCGATTAAAAAAAAAAATTAATTTTTTACAGTGACATCCAAGGAGGGACTATTTGATTACAATCTCAAGATTTTAAAAATGGAGATTTCATTCTTGGCTTTCTTAATATCTTTAAAACCTCTCAGAATATCATCATTTTCTCTTGGTAGCTGCTTGTCACAGGACTTAATTTTAAAATATTATAAAATGAGATGGTTGCATACTCTTGGTGAGTTTAAGTCTGTGTTCTTAGACAAGTTCTATTTAAACAATTAGAATCAGTGGGTTAGAGGCTGGGTTAAAAGACCTTGTAATTACCTATTGTCTAATTCAATCCTTGAGGAAGATTGCTTTGCACATCTAGGGCTTGGTTCTAACCCCTAGTATGAACTAGGGGTTATTTTTATTTTTAAATAAACAGAATATACCAATGCTAGGTGAAGAAGGGACTTGGATTCTGCAGGATGAAATTTCTAAGTTTGAGGTTATAGCCTAGTACTTTTTTTTTTTGCAGCAGCAGCAGGAAACGTAAATTCTGTTTATGGGAGCAGAGAATGAGAATAGAGTATAATCTAGATTACGGATGAGAGTTAGCAGTGTTGTCTTGTCTTACTGATACACTGTAAAAAAAAATGCAGAGAATCTGGGACCACTAGTATTTCCCTTCCCTCACTCTCTTCTAAATAATTTTTCTTTCCGTATAATGCAGATCAGTTTCTGTTGTTATCTTGGACTCAGTTTACTTTGACTTTTTAGAATGTTTTTCTACCCCTTTGGGTTCCCCCCACCATCTTTGCAGAGAACTCCTTAGCAATTCTGGAAAAAAAAATCTACCTCCTCCAACAAAGCTGTAGTACAGAAAAATATATAGCTTGGATACTGGTCCATACATGGAATATCTGGGTCTGAGTTTGGACAAATCGAAACTTAAATTGTGAGAGCAGGGCATGATTTAAAAATGAAGCTAAATAATATTTCAAGTGACAGGAGATCTACTAGGTCTTCAAAATTAATCTAAAAAGTGAAAAAAAAGGTCAATTTTATATCATTTTCTTATAATTTACTTGATCTCTGATTGTTTCTTCAGTAGATTCATCTCAACCATTACATTAATTAAAACCTTTTTTTTTTTCAATTCTGTATAAACATAAACAATACTTTTAAATAAGAAGTCCCTGGATGCTACTTGTTTAAAGTTATCACAGTGAATACATTTCTGTAAAGTGTTAGAATAAGATTATTGTTTTTATGGACTGTCACGATAACATTTAGGTTTGTATCTGGAATGCATTCTTGAAACGAACCACCCAAGCTGGCACTTGGCGTTCACTGTGAGGAGACGTCAATGCTGAAGTTCTAGGAAGGAGCTGTTCCCTGCAAAGTTGGACATGATATTCAGCATGATGTATTTAACTGATTCAGCTATGCCCTACCTGGATCTTCAAGACACTTTACAAAATGCAAGTCCAAGTATTGCCATATTAGATAGCTGTGGTATATAAGCTAGCAAGATGTGTTTCTGTTTGTGTAGATTCTGATTTGCTGCTGTCAGTATGATATGAGCAAATCTCAAAATTCTGATGTGTGCATTGAGGTTAGTTTATCTTTCTTGTTCATAGGGATTGCTAAACATGTAGGGGTCTGCAAGAGGACAGGAGCTTTACATTTCGATTTTACAGCACTTTGCTATATGGTGGTGAAAAACACTCAAGAATTTTTTTTTAATTTTCCTACTTCCAGTGAAACAGTTGTAGAGTCATGAAGACTAGTTGTAGAGTCATTGCAGGACTTCGGGTAGCTCAGGCACTCTTTAGAAAGTTTAGTAAACAGATGCTGAAACTCCTAATTTAAAAATTGTCAGTTATGAATAGTTTCAAAACTTCTGAAAAGTTTTGGCTGACCCAGTTGTGTAACTATTTTGTGAAAAGCTTTATTTGAACAGGGGTCAACGTGTGTGTACAAAATCCCTCTAACTCTACCATTGTCACAGAATAACATAATTCCAAAATGCCTGGAGATTGCATTCAGTGGAGGGGTAAAACCCATGATTCTGATGAGTAGCATCTCCTGAAAATGTGAGTTACTTAAAGGAAACAGTAATTGGCTTGGAACTTGGGACAGGTTTTGATGTGATTTCAGAGAAATGTGTGGAGCAGGAGAGCTCACTGCTGTACGTATCCTTGCTGGTTCCAGGAGTGCTGCTGCTGCGTGGCTCTCAGCAGCACTGAATTTGCCCTGGTAGAGTACACCAGTTTTCTTCTGCCACTAACTCCGAGTTCTGTGAGGCAAGCTGCATAAGCATGTTCCTGTGGCTATGGCTGCACAGTCCTGTGACCATCTCCCATCCCTTATCAGGGTGGGAGAGTGTTGCTTTTGTAACTGAACAGACCTGAGTAGCATTATCAAGGTCCGTACTTCTGACGTGGTAAAGGTTTTGCTTTCTTGACACTAGCTAGATGTGATGTAATGAGCAATGTCAGAGGACGTGGAAGGAGTAGAGCAGGCACTTCAGTAGTCTAACTTGCAATATGACTACGGTTTGTCTTGACAATTACAGCAGGCCACATAGAAATCACTCTAAATGAGTGAAATAGGGTTGAGGAAGTCTCCTAGGTGTCAAGAGAGACTTGCAATTTCTCTCTTAGGATTTCCAACTCAAAACATTTTGCTGTGATTGCTGATACAGGGAGCTGTAATGGTAGGCTAATACCTTCCTCCTGCCTTACCTGCACATTTGCGGTTGAGGAGGGATCAAACTGGAAAGCTTGGAAGTTGGGTTATTGTGGAGTATGTGGTCTTCTACAACATGTTAAGATTTTTTTTATTATTATTATTATTGTTGAGAAGGTAATTCTGGAAGAACTAGGAGACTTAAATACTCGAGTACAAATAGCATACATGAGACAGAAGTGGCATCAGACAAGAAAGCAAGCTTTGCTTCCTAAAGCAATATGTATTAAGCTGTATAACTATGTATCAATGTATATTTCACCTTTAAATGAAACCATTTTGCTAAGGTTCCATTAAAGGTGAACAACTGTCCATTTACAGTTGCTTATAGAATGTAATCAGTCATATATTGAGGTAGTACTATTCCATTATTGGTACCTCTTGTTTATTTAGAATACAGTTGTTTTTAAAACCAACCTGGAACTGGAAAGTTTAGCCAAAGTCTAAATTCTGAACTTAACATTTCAGATGCTAAGTCTGCAAGGCAAAGCCAAATCTGAAGCAAAAATTGCTGAATGACTGACTCTGACTTGTCAAATTAAGTATTATACTGATCCTCGATATTTAGTATTTGTGGAAACTATGACTTCAACAAGGCAGGTCCTCCCTAAATCTGATCTCTTTACTCTGAGATGCTGAATATTCATAGAGCCTACTCTGTAGCCTCAAACCAGTCTTTTGTGCTAGAGTTATGTTTTAAGGGAAAGCTTGGTTAAAGCTCTGCTGAAAGCAAAAAGACAACACAAGTGGCCTGAAGAACAGTTTGAGGGGAGCAGTTTAGAATTTAAAAGAAGTTAGAGGGATTATAAATGAAACACTTGCAGTAATGAATGGTTGAGTAAAAATTGGTCAGTGAGAATTGGAGAGAAGAGGACTATCCAATAGAAGAATAAGCAATATGTTTTGTTTCACTTTACTTATGTTTCACTTTAATAAATAGCTATAGAGTTAACTAACTTATCAAAAAAGCTGAATTTTAGAAGAACTCATGACTTAATGTGTTATGTAGAAACTGGAATCCAAGGAAAAAAGTGTGGTGACAATATACTCCTAACTGTGCAGATATAAATTCATTTACTAGGATAAAGAAAATAAGTAGTTATCCTTTTGCATCCTATCAGGAAAATGCATTGTTTGGGCATTTTTTATTTTTGGGTGTTGCTTGTTGCCATCCTTATAATTCCTTAAAGCGTGTTTATTGTGCTGTTATCAGGGGTTCCAGATTGTGGTAGGCCTATCACTAGTTGTATGCCATCTGCTTCCAAGAGTATGTAATTTTCATTTGAATATCTTCTGTGTATAGGAGGGGCTCAGCACTTACTTGGGAAGTACCTCTACTGCTAAAGGTAGTCTCAGAGCAAATTGTGTTGGGGAACCTCCTTACCAAGATATTTCCAGAAGCCAACAAAAATTCAAGCTGAGCCTTGCAACTAATGGAAAAGCCATCCCTTCTGATAAATCAAATTATAATATTCCTTAAACAAGGCATGGTTGAGTTAAGACATTTCTCTGTTAAGCTTAAAGTATGTGATGATTATATTACATACACAAGACTCATGTTATCAAATATTAAATGTGTAAATGGTAAATGTTGATGTATTTAATTAGTCCAATCCACAATAACATTTCCAGTACTAGATTGATAATTTGTTCAGCTCTACTGCCATATTTAATCATGTACCTCTTGGAGCTGAGACTTCCAAGTGAAATTTGGTCTTAATTACTGCATTAATGTGTGCATGGTACTGATGCTGTCTATGTTTATAATACTTACCATGCCTTTAATTTAATATTTTAATATTCTGTAAAGGCCTTCTATTATTCAGCCTCTCCACTCTTCTCTCTTGTCTGTGTGTACTAGGTTTTATTGGCTGGTTAACTTAAATTCAGCAGTTGTCTTTGTCAGCATTTCTTATATCCAGCAGTCTGTGGCCAGGAACCTTGGTTTTCTTATCCCATTTGTGTCCGCGCTTATGGCTATGATCACAATTCACATGGTGCGTGGTGAAATGATTTACAAGCCCAAAACAGGTAAGAAGCAACTATCTCTTAGGAAATATCTTTAGACATTATTTTCACAGAATATATCAACTTGCATATCTAAACAAGTTCTTCCACAACACTGCCCTGTTAGGTTGGAGATACTTGGGGTTTAGCTTCACAGGGTCTGTCTTTAAGAGAAGACACCCTCTGTGAAGACAGACATGGAAATTCTGGATAGGTTGAAAAAATGAAAAGCTGTCTCTGGTAAATTGATATACATTTTCTGTCATGTCAAGACATGCACCAAAACATTTGCCTGTGTAGGAAGAAGTATCATGTGCATGCTGCTGGTGGCCTTTTTTTTTAATCAGGTTTAGTTCAAACCTATGTCCGAAGTGTCTTGGTCAGTTGAAGCAGAGTTTGTGCCTCTGTTAAGGTACCAAGCACACTTGTGTTTTCATAGAATGGTTAGGGTTGGAAAGGACCTTCACTGGTCATCTAGTCCAACCCCCCTGCAAGGAGCAAGGGCATCTTCAACTAGATCAGGTTTTCTCCCTTAACTGTGCTTGATTGCTTTGCCTAAGCTTGCACCTGGCAGTCAAGCAGTGTGGTTAGTCTGCTAAACAGGAATATGCACTAGTAGCAAAGTAGTTTTATAATGCCTTTATCTTGCAGAAGATCTGATGCTTACTGTTATTTCAGTGTGATTGCTCCTATAACATCAAGTAGTTTTACACATTTGAAAATAACTAGAAATACTGAATAGCTTTAAATAGTTCCTATGCAGGCTGTCCAGACGTTTTAAAACAGAAGTTCTTACACTTCTGTAGCCTCAACAGTTGGTACCTGAGCTCTTCAAAATCCTTTGGCCGCTACCCGTCTCCATTGACCAAGCACAGAAATGTAAGTGACTTGAGTAAGGCTGTAAATGACCAAATCTTGTGGTTCTTTTTCCAATAGAACCCAGAAATTAAAAGCAAGTTGTTATTTCAGTCTTTTTCTTATAAATAGAATCTAAGCAAAAACATATTAGCAGTGAGTGAATGTGCATAAATCAAGTGCCTGGGAACATCATAGTGAGGATGTAACTAGAAAGGTTTATTCAAAACAAGCAGACATAAAGAAATGCATCCTTTCCACAGTGCCCCAAAAACCTCATGACAATACACAGCTGAGGTCTGCAAAAACTAATGTCAAGTTAGCTAGCTTCTTGTAGAGAGAATGGTGGCTCTCTGCCTTACTGGAGCTCACTACAGATTTTACAAACTGAGAACGTGAAAAGATATTTTAGTATCCACCCCTGAGCTGGACTATTTCAGATGAACCAAATCTGTAGTTTATCATCTAACTAGTTTAATTCTGCTAAGTGGAATGACATAAATTTGTAGATTGTGTCGATCTTGGCCATCAGCAAAACTAGCAGAATATTTTTTTGTATCAAGTGTTTTTCCTTATGAGTGTTGTTTATCATGCATTTTCCAAGTCTTTGCAGAATGCCAGTCTCTACACCAATATCCGGAAAGTTTTCTACCTCCTTAGTTGAAATAAAAGATAATATACTTTGTACCTTCCCGTGAGATGATGAAATTGGAAATTCTTCAGAACTGTAATTCAAATCCATAGGTGACCTGAAATGATTTTTATATATGCTGTCTTTTTTATTTTAAGGTAACTCTTCAAATATGGATCATGCATTCAATTATGCTTAGCTGTCAAGCATGGATTTCATTTGCATTTCTTCCCACTGCTATAATTTTGAGGACTGGCAGGTGACCAGAGATGAGGAAAAAATGTGTATCTACTGTCTAGGGTGCAATATAAGCTTTTTATTGTAATTAAGTAGCATAGATATTCATGATTAAATCAAGGTCAAAGTAGCAGAACGTTAGAGCCAAGAGCTGAAGTATAAAGGAAAAGGAAAATCACTTTCTGGAAGTTGCAATTTAATAGCTATACTGATTTATTTTTTTTAAGAAAACATTAGAAATACAAGTAAAGAGTGTATGATGTTGATCTAGACAATGTGCACTGATATACATATTTAGATTTTTAAATATGTCTTTAACTAGCTAATCAGATTTATAATCTGAAGAATTCACCACTGTGGAGTTCTGTGGGGTTTACCTCTTTTAAAGAAGCAGTGAGATACTTACTGTAACTACATCATTGGCAAATTTGTCTTGATATCTATTAGGTCTATGTATCATTCAGGTTGCTTTATGAAATACAACTTCAAACAGCTTTATCTTCCTAGTTTACTAGATCTTATAATCTACTGTAATTCCATGTCAAGAAAAACAGCTAAGTAATGTACTTTTCTGGCTTGCCTCGCACAAAATAATGTTTCTTAGGTAGTTGACTGAAATTACATTGAAGAGGGCCTCAGCTGATCCATTACAAAAGGCAGAGAAATGTCAGGATTTGTTGTCTATTATAGTCTTTTTTTTCAGTGAGAGTAAGAAAGATTAGCCTGGCCAGCATCTTCCATTCCAAAAGAAAGGAGATGGCCATTACCATATTTTAGACTAGGTCAGATAAACCAACATACAGACATGTTGTTTTGTTGAGCTATCTGCTGGTCTTGTCATGGGGTACTTCCTGTATCTTCTGATTTCAACGCTGACTTCGTTCAAACCGTTGTAGAGCAGTACCACCACATGACTGATTTTCATTCCTTCTTCATGAATATCCAACCTCAAGTGTAGGGTGAAGGAAAAGATTATCACTTCTCTAACCTAAACCGTGTCATTACTAGCTCTGCCAATGATTTGAGCTGATACTGACTTTCGTGGTGGTTTTTTTTTTTTTTTTTTTTTTTTTTTTTTTTTTTTTTTTTTTTTTTTTTTTTTTTTTTTTTTTTTTTAACTTTTGAAGATAACTCTGCTTTGACAAGAGGCCCAAGTGTGATTTGTTTTCTGGCTAGCTTCTTAATCAAGTCACTCTGGAAGTCTGCAGATTTTTCTTTTATTCTTCAGATTTGGACTTGAAATAGTCTAGATCCTAAACTTAAACATCACTTACAATGAGTTGTAACAATAGTTGCCTGGTACAGTCATACAGAACAATAAAAAGTCTACCAACTCTCCTTGTTTGCAAGCTTAGATATGCTATTCACATTTTATTCAATAGTGCCAGCAGCCTACAGGTTCATGCTAACAGCTAGAGAGTTTTTAATGTTAATTACCTAATAAAATGCCCTTTCTTAGTACTCTAGAGCAAGTGCTTCCAATAGGCATCAATGGATACTTCTAGAAAATAATTTCCATACCAGAGATGTGGGGATATATTTTTCCTTCTGCAATCTTAGTTCACCTTAGTTTTTGGTATTTATTTATAGATACCCAAGTTATTGTAGTGCTTCAACACTCTCAGAAAAGCAGAGAAGTGCTGTAATCCCTATTTGCATGGCTAGCAATTTACCAAAGGTAGAAGAATCTGCACTCCCAAGCCTGAAGCTAACAATTTTGTCCTTGTTTTACTTGAGTTTCCTCTGAGTCTGAGAACCAATTTAGCAATTCCTGGACCTAGTAACTAGTGAGCAAGTCTTAGTATGTCTAATAACTAGATTCCAAACTTCTCCTCTGCCACAGCATGCTACTTGGAAGTCCTGAGATAATATTTCTACCTTACATGAAAATTATCTTGTTGTCCTCTTTTGAGCTCCCCTTTCTTCTCACTTCACTACTACCCTTCCCTTGCTGCTGGACTTCAGTGGATATGCAACATTTCAGTACTGTCTTGAATGGAAAACTAACCTCATTCAACCAACAGAAAGCAAAAGCAAAGTAAAGTAATTCTTTACCCGCTCAACCATAGCAACAAAATTGTTGTGTGTTAAATAACTAGTAGCAAAAGGCACTTTTCTCTGTAAATGTTGGATTGGGTTGCTTTTGTGAAAATTAGGTTGTGAACCAACCAGCTTCCAAAAAAAAAGAATGTTTTGGAACAAATTCAGACTGTTATTGCCTTCCTCCTCCCCAAAAAGACATAAAGGTGGATATATCAGTTTGTATTTTCCCTCCCAAAGTGTTTTGTCTTATCTTGTTTATTTTGGCAGCAAGTGAAAACATACCAATATCTAATGTCTCTGATTGTTTGCAGACAGTTCCCTGCTGACGACTTTTGGGGTAATTGCTAGTGCACTGAAAACGTGCTGTGTGCGGTATCGCTACTTTAGTGGAGGCATGAGAAACTGGCTAGATCATGCCAAGGAAAACTATGGTGGTCAATACAGTGAGACTCAGGTGGAAAGTACGAAGTTGCTTGCCAGGCTCTTCCCCTTGTTTGCTTTCCAAATTCTATACAGAACATGTGTTATGCAGGTGGGTACACAGCTTGTAAACAAAAAAATCTTGAAATATATGGTGGCATGTGTTTACTACTATGTCTCTATGCATGTTTTTTTAACTGTTGCTTTACCACCTGAGCAACCTTATAGAGTAGTTTTAATTACCTGAGAATACACCTTGTAAAATCCTCTCATCAAATAAGTAAAATTGTCTTGGTCAGGACTTAAGGAGCTTGTGTGACTGCTTGCTACTCATTTCTATGAACCCTTACTGGCTGAAACATCTAATGCTAGAATCCTGTGCACCTCACGCTGCCATGTTATACTTATCAGAGACTCAGGCTTGGCATTTTTTGGGGGGGGAAAAAAAAAAAAGAAAGTATTTTTTCCAACTTCTTAAATGTTTACTCCCTTTTTGGGAGAGGTAAAAATCTTTATTTGCTCTTTTGGGTTGAATGTTTCTCCTGCTATTTTCACAGGATTATGCGGCTAATGTACTTACACTGGAAATGGGTGGTTTTTCATCTGTGGACAGAACCAGTCTTTTGCAGCCTCTCTAGCTATGTGGGTCTTTCCACTTCTGAGTACATGCATGTTATATAAATGTAAATGTGTCAAGAAGCTGGTTAAGCTGACATGATTCCTTCAGATTCATTTCTGTCTGGATGATCCTGGCTAAGCAGGAGTTTGAGGTAGCTTACCCTTTGGCAACTGGCGTAACAAATTTATGAGCTGGCTCAGAAATTCATTTTTACTTATTGGTGTTAAAATAGTGCTTAAGGAAATTCTTACAAATATGTAGCATATACTGCTTTATTGACACTCTCTCTTGCCATCTTCCTACATTACCATCCATCTGCCTCATTCTTTCTCTTCTTCACTCCACTCCCACCCGCCAGAAAAAAAAAAGCACAAGAAAATCCCAAGCAAACAAAGTAAAAAATCCACAAACCCCAAACCAACAAAAGCACACATATGGCCAAGGCTATGCACTAATGACCAGATGGAAATGAACCAGATGTCATTAATCAGAGTTGTAATAATGAGGTATGTATCTAGAAAAGATAGAAGTATTTGCACTGCTGATAGAGATGACTTTTATTCCTTTGGCAGAATTTCCAATAAGTTTAAGGCTCTTTCTTAGATCAGGCGATAGATCAGTATCTTTTTTTTTTTTATTTTTTTATTTTTAAAGATTAGTAGTATTTTCTCCATATTAAGTTAACAGCTTTCAGTGGCTGTGATTCATGTTGATATTTTAATTCCTATTAAGAAGCCAATTCTGATTTGCAATAGGCAGTGTAAAGAAGGAACCAACAAAATGTGGCTTGATTCTGATCTTCCATATTTCTGTTGCCATTTATTCACTCTTTTACAATTTATATCTTCTTTTGGAGGTGGAATATAAGTGAAAAATACTTTTATTAAGAGCTAGCATTTGAGTAATTCTTTAGCACTATGCAGACTCCCAGTAAGTAGGGTTGACTATAATCATTGATGAGAAACCCTACATGAGCTCAGTTGCTAACTATACATTAACTTTCAGACAGCTGTAAAGCAGTACTGTTCTACCTGGATTTGGCATTACCAGTCATATTGAAGAGCCATGCAGAATGCTGCAGTAATCCAGAACTCTAAAACCACAAATAGAGGAAGGACACCAGTTCTACATCCAACTCTGTCATGACTGTACTCTGTGAATTGCTCAGGTTACCTTCCTTTCTTTTTCCCATCAGTCTGTAAAATGGAGTGGATTATAACTCCCTGCTGCACATGAAATTGCAATGCTTAGTTAATCAAGCTTCCTCTGTTAAAAAACTGAAAAATCTGTTGGCAGAAGCCATTGTGATTTTTTTTTTTTCTTTTAAATAAACTCAACAAATCTTCAGTAGAGCCTCACACAAGCAGGAGGAATTATTTGCTTTTGAAGTGAGAGACAGTCTTACAAATCTACTTAATTTCATACTCTGATGACTGCCATTTGTTGTTTCCTCATCTGATTGTTTGGTTTCTTCTGTTTTCTATTCCCAGAAATAAAAGGAGGTCCTTTGTATAGCTGCTTTTGCTGTCAGTTACAGTAAGCTGGTTCTAAGACTGTGTGGCCAAATCTTCATTCGTTGTAGCTTTTAAAGCCATGTGCTGGCAAGAATGTTTTAAAAATTACTGCTGCCTTGAGCACACAATCAGAAGTTCAAAATAACTCTGTATCTTGCTGTTCTAAAATTCTGTTCTGTTAAGCACTGTGTATGAGAAGTGACTAAAGTATTACTCGGAAGCATTTAGTGTATTGATGGATAGCTCTAACCAGGGAAGATCAAATAAACTTATGGATTGCTGCTTTATTAAACTCAGGAGCAAATGAAATAGAAGGAAAATGTTACATTCTGGCAGAGAATGAGAATGTCACTACCTGAAATGCTTTCATCATGAATGGTTATTCCTTTTGGCCAGCAGATATTTGGTTTACTCTGTCTTCTTCGGAAGGAAAAGAGCTGGAGAAGCTTACAAATACAGTAAAAGTCTTATCAATTAAAGATTCCTGCTATACTAATGGAGTGGGGTTTTATTCTTTGATACAGATTCCTTCAGGATATTATCTCCAAACCATGAACTCCAACTTACACCTCAGTGGTTTTGTCTTGCCGGTTGCAGCAATGAATGTGATAAGCATCGTGCCACTACTGATTCTTGTTCCTATTTTGGAATGTATTAACTCGTATCTCTTTAATTCTAAGGACACTGGACATTCTCCAACAATTTACATTGGTATGTATAAAATATATGTGTGTTTATACAGCTTTAATATGTATTCTGTTTTTGAAAGAGAAACTTCAGTAGCTGATGGATGATCCTATACAATTATTTCTGAATATAAATGTTAAGATAGACTTCTTTTGGGATGACACCCAGAGGTGAATATGTTTCAAAGGAATTGTTGAAAAGGCAGTCCTGAAAAAACATACTAGATATCAAGAAAAAAAAATGCATAGCTTTCGTGTAGGATGCAGGCTGAGACTCTTCTGTCTGATAAAAATTTTTGAGACGCTCACAAATAAGTAGGAGTCATCCTAAGGAATTGGTCAGAGAAACGGTACGAACCATTTAGACCTGAGACTTACTCTGATTTGGTTATCTTCTATATGGCTGTTAAAGTTAGTTTACTTTGGAAGTCTTTTATGGGGAACTGGGAGAATCCTTCTGTTAGTTGCTCTCTGATACTGGAGAAATGTTTGTTGCTCAAAATAGTGGGTTTGAATTTGAATAACTAGATTATTAACAAAAGCTTTGTTTTTCTAATATTTTTGTGGTATAACTGCATCAACATTAGGGCTGCAGCTTATAAGAGGGAGATGGTATTATCACTAGTACACTTTATTCCAGACTCTGCAGTTGCATCACAGGTGAAATAAAAGTATCTAGTCTAATTCTGTGTCTGCAATAGGAGTTTATAAGACTGGTGGACGAAGGAAAACATGCAGGCAGCTATATAAAACAAATGGATGCGTATCACTGGATTGCTCTTCTTATTGAGCAGGCTGAACATTTCACAGGTGGAAGGTTAGCTGGAAAGGTACGGCTTTCCTCTCTAGAACTAGAAGTTTCATTTGAATATCTAGTATGGGATAATTGTCCAGGTGTTTAGCAATGTTGGAGAGACAACACGGCAGGGCACAGGCAGTCCAGGAGGTTCCTGGAATGCATGGATGACAACTTCCTCCTGCAGGCGCTAGAGGAGCCGACAAGGAGGGGTGCCATGCTGGACCTCATACTCACCAACAGGGAGGGGCTGGTGGGGGACGTGAAACTGGCTGCAGCCTTGGCTGCAGTGACCATGACGCGGTGGAGTTCAAGATCCACGGGGCGGCGAGGAAACTGCACAGCAAGCTCTCTGCCCTAGATTTCAGGAAGGCGGACTTCAGCCTCTTCAGGGACCTCATGGGCAAAGTGCCATGGGAGGCGGCCCTGGAGGGAAGAGGGGTCCAGGAAAGTTGGTCCGTATTTAAGGAGCACCTCCTCCAAGCTCAGAAGACGTGCATCCCGATGAAGAAGAAGTCGGGCAAAAAGGCCAGGAGGCCAGCGTGGATGAGCAAGGAGCTCCTGGACCA
>WHYT01017009.1:192397-202693 GCA_009806455.1 Tetrax tetrax
TTTTTTTTTTTTTTCATTTTTTTTATTACCTCGTACCTCTAAACCTCTTACGTTCAAGGACCTGGAAGGATCCTCTGCAAGTCTTTTCTAGTATCAGCTACATCTAGTACCACCAGAAAAGCAGCTTCCGTTCTGTATTCACTTAAAACTATTCTGTTTTGTAGATGATCTCATTAAACTTCCAACATTTTTTTTTTAATCTTCCAGCCTGCATTACAAACCTCAGACAAAAATATTTATAAATGATTATTTTCTCAGTGTGCCACTATTAATTCAGCGCCCTATGGCAAGCAGCACAGTGAGTACTGACACACACAGAGGTATTAATCTGACTAAATTAGCCTAATTAAGAGTGTTATTAAGCTTTATATAAACCAGATGCATATAACACAGCAGGTTGCAATTACCCTAGTTTTTAAAATAACATCTGCATTAAAACACAAAAAGCACTTTCAGATAATAATTTTCCTTAAAACCATGGAAATTTCAAGTTGGTATTCATGTTCTATCCTGTTACATTGAGCAGCAGTAGAATATATGCAGTGGTTTATTCTTAATAGCTTAATTTATTAAAATAGCCTCCTGTTAGGTGTGATAAATTACCTGAGGCATAAAAATACCTGCGAGTACAGGCAATGGCTTTAGATATCCAAGTATATGACTGCACCTGCAAATATGGTAGACCTCTAAGTGCCAATGCTTTTGCCAACAGTTAATTAGGTTCACAATTATTTTCAGGAACAAAATTGGAAGTATAAATAGACTGTTGATACTAAGCCAACCTACAACTATATTTTAATTCAAGTCTTGTAAGAGGAAGAAACTTAAATAGTTTTCTGGAAATTTTCAATATGTTAAGAATAACAGTTTTTAAGGATGAACCATGTAGACAATGCTGAACTGAAATATCTGATTGCTCAGGATAATAGGAACCCACATGAAAATTGTAACCAATGTTACTTTCTCTATGGTTGTTGGTTTATTTGTAAACTACGTATGGTCTAAAAAATATTAAAATCTTAAAGTGAATTTAGATTATGTCCCAAATATATTGAGTATCTGGACCTCTTTATGAAAAAAAAAATAGTTTTTGGTAAATTTTATTTTTCCTGTTTCATAGTTGTTTTAGTCAATAGTATAGCAGATTCAGCAGAGAACTGAAGGTGTGTGTCTGCTGGGTAGTTTTCCATCAGCTACAGGAAAGAGGCTCTAGTTAGAGTACACAACCCATAGAAGTTCTTACTCTAATATTTTTAATGCTTGATTATACTGAAATGTCTTATTAGTCTTGGATTTACTCCATACAAGGGTGATGTGGGGAATAGCTCTCTGTATGGTACACAAAAGCAAGCCTCCATGCCAGTGTCTTTTTCAGGTGATTTAGGAATTGGTGATGATCATTTCTCCCTAAAATATATTCTAGTTTGAATGAGTATTAATTTCAGAAAAGCTTTTTGAGCTGTTTTAATCAGGCTATATTAGATAAATCACAAAGGTCCGATACAAACTTAGGCCCTAGATAATATAAGCAACCTTGTCCTAGAATCAGCCCCAAGTGTTCCTAAACCAGCCCATTCTCCTGTAAAACCAAAGCCTCAGATGGGCATTCCAAACTGCTTGTTTTAAAGAGGACTAAATGGAGGAGAGGTAGGAGGAAAACCAGGTCTCCATGGCTTTCAGTTTCTTCCTCTGCCATATAATGTCTTAAATATTACAGTTGTTGGGCATTCAGAGGTTACTTTTTTCTGGAATGTTTTGGCTTTTAGTAAGGAAAATGCTTAAAATATAGCACTGTGTAGTAATACTGAAGTGCTTGAGGTTTCTTTAGTACTAACATAATTTTTCACTAGGAGAACTCTTGCTTTGGTACATTACAAGAAGCTCCTTGAGGGCTTTATACCTGGCCTTGGTAAGGTGCATTGGCTAGAAAATGCTGCTGAATTCCCTCTCATCATCAATTTTAAAGCAATAATGCATTGATGTTCTTATTAAGCACTAGAGGAGCCTTAACAGCAAAACAGCTTCCAGGCTTCAGGTGAGGTGGCAGGGAGGGTATTTGAAGTTCTGAAAGTGCAGGAAGATTGTGCTGGTGGAAGGATGTGAGAGCTGGCTGCTGAGAAAAGAAACACAGGTGCGTGTAAAAAACATAACAAGGCTAAGGCCACTTAGCTGTATTCTGCCTCTTCTCTCCTGGAACCTGAAGAGACAAACTTTATCTATATTATAAATATAAAATGAAACAAATGCCTTTGAATGTTGACATCAAATCTAGTAAGTGTAGCAATTTCCAGTCATGAAGTGAGATGAGGTTTCTTATGGGGAAAGCAGTGCATAGTCCAGGCATTTGAGCCAAAGCTATCAAAAGAAAGCCAATTCTCACACCTGTACTTACATTATAGTTTAGAAATCCTGAGGAATCATTAACTGACTCAAAATAGATAGGAGCTCAAAACTTCAGAAGTATAAAAATTTCAAGTTCAGGAGACTTGAAAATTTCGCATTCTTTGTGTTTTTCTTTTTGGAGAGGCTACAATCATTTTGTACTGTCAGCATCAAGTAATATAAAGTAATACATTTAAATAGTATCTTCTATGCAATGTGTAGTGAAGTGTGCAGTTTTTAAAATATATCTGAGTTTATTAGAAACTTTTTTTTTTTTTGCATTATGAGACTAAACATGTAGGTTTTTTCCCAATCTGTGTGCTTGTGCAGTGCTTGTACTTGTGCATTTCCACTGAGACAGATGGTAAGACTCCACACATTGCATGTGCAGTAATATATTCAAATTATGTATTGTATTACGGATCCAGTATTTCATGGGTCATGCAGTGATATTTCATCAGGACAACTGAAGAAGGCAGGAGGCAACTGTCGTCCAAGGGCTTATGTGTAAACACTTAGAAAGCTCATCTCATCCTAAAATGTTAAACAGTCCAGCAAACACACTATCCAACAAACTTTCCGAAGTAGTTCAGGAGAAATCTATAGTGGAGGGACGGGGGAAAATGTAGGAATGCTTGATCTCCTGAGGTGTAATATGTGCTGCTGACCTTTCTCTCCCATCTACCATGCTCTGTAGCCTTAGAAATCTAATCTTTCAACTGCCTGCACTTCTTTTTGTACAGAAAACAAATGGGTAAAGCATAGGGTGTATGTGTATATTTCAGAATCTTATTGCTGCTTCAATAGGAACGGCTGCTTCAATAGGAACGTTTCCCCTTCCTTGGTAGTATTATTCCCACCCAATCTCTTGTGATATCTGGAAGGGGTGCCACCTTTCTCTCCTCCTTTCTTACTTCCCTCAAACTTCAATAAAAGTTCTTCTTTGTGACTTTGCTCTTCAGAAAATTTTTTGCTCTCGCATTTATTCTGGATCACTAAATTCTTTCTGTGTGGAGCTGGTGTCCCTTTGCAATATATTTAGAGTTAGACTTGTGGTGTAGCGAGTAGTTTTTTCCATGTTTGAGTCCAGAGAGGCTGTATTGTGGGCAAGAGGGAGGGAAAGCTGCTTTTTCATCTCCTGGAACTCTGCTTCATTTTAATAGATGATAATGCTGTAACTACAAGCTTGGTGAATACTCTCTGTGCTCTTTACCCAGTTGTAGGTCAGTTATCTGCTGCACTTTCTGTGATGGTTGCTGGCTTCTCTGAAATACACCGAAAGCATTTCCCTCAGGTGGAGCAGACGCTTTCCGATGAGGTTCTCCTGGTCTCCTCCATGCCTTGCTTCCACTTAGCTCCTCAGTACATCCTACTTGGAGTGGCTGAAGCCTTGGTAACTCCCTCCTGTAAGTAAAATCTACTAGGCTAAAGTGAGAACGTCCTGATTCTCAGAGAATGATATCTGCTTCCTAAAAATAATTACTGTTATCTGATATTTTATCCCTGGCTCTCTTCCCTGAGCTTAATAAGCAGATCTGTGCTTTACCTTCTTCAGAGTAGCATAATTTGTCTTGCTGGCTGTAATTCAGTGACCAATTACATTGTTCCAGATTAACTGGAAGGTAACGGCAGCCCCATCAGGTCCCTGGGGTGTGTAATCTGCTGTTCGGGGGCAGATGATCAGAGTGGTGGGACTCTGGGCTCAGATGTGTGACTAGTCTAGAATCTGAACCTGCTTCAGACTGGATGAGTTCCTGAGGTCTCTTCTGACCTGAACTCTTCTGTGATGATTTTCTTGAGACAGAACAAATATGCATGTACATGACAGCTGAGCTGTGGTTATGGTCTGTGTGCACTTTTTAGGCCACGGTCAAAGCAAGGCAAAGCAATTCAGCTTAACCTTTTTCATTAGTGGGCCCAGTTAATAGAATTATTTCATGCTTTTCACTGACACAGAGCATATGCAGGTGGGGTAGCAGTTCAACTGTCAGGCTAACCTGGAGAAAGCTGTAGGCAGATGCAAGACTTTTGTTTGTGCTCCAGTTGGGAGTCATGCAAACATGCCTGCACGGAGGATCATGCCTTAGCTTGTGGCAAGGAGCCAGATATAAACACTCCTGTTTTGCAGAGCATAGGCAGAGCTTAGCTCACACCTACCTTCCGTAAATTATGTAGGCACACTCTTGATTGTCAGTCTGAACCTTTTCTCCCTTCCATAATTTACCTTTCAACATCTACACTGACATTCCTGAGGCTTATTTTCTTGTGAGGAGCACGCAGAGTGTTTACCAGCGTTTTACCTTGCAGAGCTTAAAAAAATGTTAGTATTATGAAAATAATCTAATCAACATTCACTTAGAGACACAAGTAAAGTAATCGACCAGCCGATCTCTGCAGGCATTTAATTCCGTAGGTGGAGTGTCTATTGTTCCAGTATAACCCCAGAAATGTTCAGATTTTTGTTTAAAAGCAGGAAATAACTTCAGTGTCTTAGCTTCATTCTTACACTCCAAGACTACTGAGAGCTGTAGGTCATGGTCTGTCACTAAAAAGGTCATTTTCTGTAGTTTTAAATACTTAGCACTTTCATAATGCCTCTTCATCCAATAGTTCTCAAGTACTTAATTGAGACAGGTTTCTAGGCTGGTAATGTGGTTTCTAGGTTACAGGCTAAGTGTAACTGAAAACTGTGAACTTCTCTGTTTAGCTTAACAAAAAAAAAAGGTTAGGAGGTGGCTTGCTTACAGTCTTCTCATGCAGAAGAATATTGCTGGTAAAATCCAGCTGCTTTATCTGGCATACTGGGGCATTACAAAAGTCCAATAACTGGAAGATGACATTAGCCTTTAGAAAAGAAAAAAAGCTCTATCTTATTGGTTTGTTGTTTGTTTGGGTTTTTCTCCTTGTTGTTTTTTAAAATATTTTTAGAGGAATTTTAGAATTTCTTAGGAAGAAAAATTGTCTTTTCCATTTAAATAAGAATTAAGCATCTTGCTAAGAGCTGCAGTTAGAGATGCAATTCAAGAACCCAAGTAATGGAATTAAGTCTGAATTTGAGACGTGCATGTAGAAAACTGAAGGTAGGCACCTAAAATAGTAGGTTACTGCTGTAATTGATGGGGATGCAGGCCTCTGTTCACTTGTCCACACATACATGTCTGGCACCATTTGTCGTAGGGTGTCTAGGCGATTTGAATCGACAAGTTTCATATAGTATCGATTTGAATCTACAAGATTCACATAGTATCTATCTCCAGCTGCTGGTGGAGAAGTGCATGATTTTCTTACAGGTCTTCCACCTTAGCAGACAGCCCTGTGTAGACAGCAAAGGTGCAGTAGAGCATTTCAGGCAGCACTGGCCATCTGTATTCAGGCTGCTGAGCTGAGCTCTAGGTTTCTACTTGAATTTGAACTGAATTGCTGTTCAGGAACCATTCAGTGGATCTCCATGGATGGTAATGACAGCCTAGACACTTAAATAGTTGTTTCACCTTTCCTGACATTTTACTGCCTTTGTTATGCAGAAGGTCAAATTCAATTATCATAATAATTTACTTCACTTGAAAGTACATGATCCAAGTTGAAGACAGAAATGTTCACACTTGTAATCAGAAGGAAGAGAGAAGATATCTCATTTCTGAAGGGCTTGGTTAGAGAAGGTAGATTTGGCATACAGAACTCTATCTACATTTGTGCCCTGATACTTACAGTTGTGTTTATACAATATCTTTAGTTGTCTTGTTGATAGTTTTATATAATCATCTGCTTCAGGTGGCATGAGAATCTCTTAAAATATCAGCATTTAATGTTTCCCTAGCACTGAGATAGTCTTCAAAGAATAAAATAAAACAGTGATAAAATAATTGCTCTCCTCCACAATGTTAAAATGTAAGATCTCACAGGTCTCTGACAGCTTGAATTTATAACCTTGGCTTGATTTAAACTAGAGGATTACTCTTCTAAAGCCTAATGAGGAGAGAGAGAAGAAAAAAAAAAAAAAAAAAACCCACCACAACTTCCCACCCTGCCCTCAAACCAAAAATATACCACCACACACATACACACACACAAAAAAAAATCCCAACCAACTCCATCCTGTGGGACAATATTAGCAGGCATTTGCCCCCACAGTGCCTGAGGTTCTGGTGAAGAGAAGCCAGCCTGCTGGCCACAGCTGCTGTGTTACACTGCCAGCGTCCAAGCCGCCTGGTGCTCTGTAACTGCTTTGCCCTACAAAAGGGTAGCGGGTTTGCAGTGTTTGCTGAAGTGCTGCAAGAATATCTTCTGCCCATCGACATCTCTCGGAGCACTCAGAAATGGGAAGCCTGGTAACAAACAGCTCTGTTAGTTAAAGGATATATTTGGGATCGGTTCACCCACTGATGAAATGCAATAGTCTCCAGGGTAAAATGCAGCAGCTGTTTAATAGGTCAGAGCAGCACCATGGGAGAAGCGAGGAGTGGAGTGTGCAATTGGATGAGCAGGGGTAATTTAGGTAAGTGGGATGCAACTATCCAGGCTGAATTTGGCCACAATGCATGTTTTGCACCCCTGCTTTTAGAAGGGAGGAATAACCAAAGCTTTTTAGGTTCTTAGTGATTCAAATTAGGTGGAACACTGACTGTACAACGTTTCAGACTGTACTGTTGCACCTACAGATGGTGTGTCAGGCTCACCTGCTTTCTCTTGCCCTCAGGCTTTTGGTTCCTATTGTGAATGAGGAAGAAAATGTTGTGGGGTTTTTTTTGTTTTCTTTAATATGTTTCCAAAGCTCTCATTTGGACACTCAAGTTAAAAAGGGTGGAAGAGGGTGATTGCAAAGTTTCATTTGTATTCAGAGATGCTTCAGGCAACTCAGCATCCAAATAGGATCCTCTGCTGACAAGCTTGTCAAGCTGGAGCTCATTCAAACTCAACTAATAAAGCAGGTTGGGAGACATTGTGGCTTGAAGAACAAGTGGGGATGAGGGCTCAAGGTGTGAAATTAGGAAACAAGAGGTTTTGGTAATCAGGGAAAGTTCTCAAAAAGAATAGCTATCGTAAAGACTTACTGTTTCTGTAACCTACTTTAGCCAAATTACAACTGGTGGGATTATAGTCATCCACGCTACAAGGGCATGCTGCAGCTACCCCTTGCAACCAAAGCTGTTACTTCTTCTGGTTTAGTCTTTTGGCAAGAAAGTGATGAACAGAGTCTTAAAAATTAGCCAGTGACTTTGGGGGTTGCTCTCTGGGGAAAAGGAACATTGTTGAGCCTGAAGTTAATGCAAAGTAATTGTCCAAGTTAAGGTAGAGCTTGGGATTTTGGAAGTGTTTACTAGTCACCGCACTGCATTGGCTCTGCATAGGAGGTCCTGCTGTCCTGCAGTTAAATGTCACATCTGCTGTCTTCACGCTTGCTGACTGTGATGGTATTTTCCTTGTCTTGCTATGCCTGAGGTTTTCAAAGGTGAAAGCAACTGTCTGGGTGAAAGATCTTTACGTAATTGTGGAATATCAATAGTTGTATGTGGGATGGTTTGTTATGGAGATTCATTTTAACAGTTTAGATAATCCTTTATTAATTGGGTACATACTAACACATCTGATTGCCCTTCTGCAGCAAGTACGTTCTCTGTGTAAAATATAGAAAGTCCCTATTAGAGACTCTTTGTAGGTTTTTTTCTGTCTTATCTATCTTCCACTTAATTTTTTTTTTTTTTTTTTTTAAAACATGTAACTGTATCTGCTTCCTTTCTAAGGTTCCTTGCTTTCATTCCGGCTTGTGCCAGAAAGAATTAGAGGGATTTCCATGCATTTTTTAACTCTCTTTAATGGAGCTGGCTGCTTCATGGGAGCTTTCATTGTTCAGACAGCCCACGCAGGCACTCAAGGTAAGCATGTGCTCATGACTGGTGTTCCTGAGCAATTTTCTAATATTATTGATTTGGAGAATTAGGCAGCAGAATTAAAGGGGATGCCAAAGTTTTATTGATTTGCTCTCACAATTAAGATGGAATTAAGATAGGAAATAGCCTTCCAGCTGTATTCATCCAATTTTAATGAGTCATCTTCATTTTGATAGTTGGAGTAATTAGAGGATGGCATCTTGCAGGAAGCCCTCACCTCCAATCTCTATCCTTCTGTTCTGGAAGACAAGAAAATAAATTGTCTAGGAAGTACTTTATGTTCATGAAGATGTACGTTCATGTTAGCCATGCTTATGTGGAAGCCTCTGGCCATGAGAGCAAGATTAGTGCTTCAAAGAATGGAGAACATGCCTTCCTTTCTGTTCCACAGTTGTCAAAGGGGAAAGGAGGTTGGATTGAGTGTTTCAAAGCTGTTTCGGGAATTTGTTCCCCTAGATCCACTACTTTTCTTTTGTCTTCTTTACTCCTCTTCCATTGCCTAGCTACTGGAAGAATCAGATTCTGTGACAGTATGGTCTCACTGTGGTTTTACCCTTTTGCGCAGATGAATGCTGCAATTCCCAGAGAACCATTTCAAAAGGAGTTATTTCAGATTCAGCCTGTTGATGAGTATTTAGTATAGGCCCTGAACTGGAGATTTTTCTGGGTTGCTGGCTTTCAAGATAGTTCAAGAGTTTCTTAAAGTCTTTTTTACTTTGCTGATGAATCTTTGTTCAATACAAGAAAAAAAAAAAAAAAAAGGCTTGTTTCATAAGTAAATTTCAAAAGTAAAGCATTTGAGTTCTGAAGGACAGGGATCCCTTTGTTCACATATCTGAAATAGTTCCACTTGCTGAAGCAGTACTTCTAAAGATGCTTTCCATTGGTAAGCTTTGTTGTTACTGTGTTTCAGAGAACTGTCCTCTTATAAAGTGCAACTGCTGGTCCTAATACACACCACCATTGTAGTCACCACAGCTGCAGAATTTTGTAACTGCTCATGGTTAAGTTTTGAGTTCTTTTCTTTACTACATAAAGAACCATGTAACTCAGAAACAAGGGAAAGTGGGTTTTGTTTTTTTTTTTTTTTTGAAAGTATGACAAGAAATTTTAATTTCTTCTTGCAAGATCTGAACAAACAAAGGGTTCTTTGACATGCAGTGCTGTTTTTAAGTTAAAAATTTGATTAAAATTTTATTACAAGGGATAAAAGCATCATCTAGAGATCAGTAAAAAATAGGAATGCTTACTCAAATGAATCAAAGAACTATGAAGTAACAAGGCATCCGGTGTGGAGAGCAGAGCTCCTTGAATGTCCATCAGTGGAACAGAATATTATTTTTTTTTTTAATTGGGTATTATGGGTTTGAAACTAACACTTCAAGAAAGACAGTGTTGCTGATTTTTTTTCTTCCCCTCCCCCGAAACGTATGGAAATTATTAATTTTGATAAAGTGGAAATATTTTTATTTAGTTAAATTGACAGATTTTTACTGCAATTTGACTTTGGGTATAATTAAATATTTATAAAATAATTAAGCATAATGTCAGCATCAAAACATTTTGACTATGTTGTGCCACTATATATTTCATTTATTCCTTTATAGAATATTTTTATAGGAAGCGATAGAGAAAATAAGTTTTTGCATTTGACTTGCAATTCAGTACATTTTGGTCTAATTTTACATCAAGGTGACTTATTCTTTTTCAGTAAGTCTGTATGAAAACATTTAATTTATTCAAAAAAGAAAATGTTCATTTCTTGCCAGAGATACTGTTTTATCAGAGCCTTCAAATTCTTATCCTGGCTGGAACCAAAAAGCCTGAACTCTCCAAATTCTCCACAGACTGCAGTTGCCATGTTCTAACCCTTTTTGCTCAAGATTTTTGAGCAAACTGAAAAAGTTTCCTGGCTAAAATACTCATCACTTTTATGATGTTGATGTTGGGTAGCAAACTTCTCTACTTAGCTTTGGAGGGGAAAAAAAAAAAAAAAAAAAAAAAAAAATAAAAAATGAAAAAAACA
>WHYT01017009.1:202713-235222 GCA_009806455.1 Tetrax tetrax
AAAAAAAAAAAAAAAAAAAAAAGAAGAAAAGGTATAACTTATGTCTTTATTTAACTTTGTCAAACTTGCTGTTCCTGTAGATGAAATTGATTGCACCATTATCCTGAATAAAACTCACTCTTAAATTTCCAAGGGATTGAGTGACAGTATGTATTCAGATTAGGGTGGTGTAATAGAACTGAATAAGCCCCTATATAGGGGAAGTCCTCTGCAAAACTTGAAATACTTTAGAGAAAATATAGTGAAAAATGTTTCCTGTTTGCTCTGTTGCTCTAGTTAGAAGTGTTAAGAGATTACTTTCCCTATTAGTATGTAAACAACATATTATTGGGCTCTCACATTTTATTTCTAAAAATAAGTGGAATTTCACTGAGTATCTCTTCCCCAGTGGCTTGAATGAGGTTAATTATTCCAAGTTACCACAATACATGCAATTCACAACTTTAATATAACGGAGATACTCCTGTATCTTCATTCATCCCAGATAGACTTTTGTCCTAAATTGGCTTGGGATCAGACTTCTGGAGCTGAGTATAGACTATTATAAAACCAAAGAGGCATTTAGGCTTTGTTTATTTTTTCCTCCTGATTTGGTGGGAAATGCTTTATATACAAAATTATGTTGTTCCATCTATATTTTTTCCAAAAACCTCCATTGTGCTTCTTATGGTGTTCTTTGGTGCTTGTGACGAAAAGCTTAAGATCAGCAAAATAATAATTATTTAATTTATAAAACCTTCTAAAGATGGCAGTGCTTCAGAGAAGAAAATTATGACCCCTCTTAGGTCAAATTGTGGTCAAATGACACAAATTAAGTTCTCATTCCTCACATTTGGTATTTTTTTCAGCTCTGTTTAAAGAGCTTGTGAAACATTTGGTATCTGGACAATGTATGGAACTGAGCATGAAGCAAATCAACTAGGACTTTTTTTTGCTCCTTTTTTTTTTCATAAAACACTGAACTAATTTATTTATATTGGAAAACCAAAATTCCTTCTCTTTTGCTGAAAGATGATGATAGTGTTTATGCAATGATTTTGTAAGATTTAACAAGGCTTGGTGTGTGACTCTTGGGTTATGGGTGCTTTTGTCTTGTCCCATGGTTCTTGTTTCACTAGAACCTGAGCCAAGGCTATTTCTGGTTCTCCCATCTCTAAGCAAAGAGACCACATTTGCCATGAAGCAATTCAGGATACAGTGAAGTAGATCCTCCAGTGTGTATTTTGAAGTGCTGAAGCACAGAGGGTGTTGACAAAATTTAAACATTTTTATATCCTATTTCATGTCACTAGTTTAGAATTTTATTTGGGTTTTTATTGGCAAAGTTGATCAGATATCAGTCACAGTCAAAGCTGCATTAATCATTTTTAACGCATCTATGGAGGATGGTGTGAATATGATAAAATAAGACTTTTTTAAAAATCTGACGAGTGCAAACAGATGACGGGTGACAGTGATATTTTCAATACAAGCTGGGAAACTGCTTTCTTTTGGATCTCTTACCTCTCCTAACATTTTAATGGAAGAAGATGCAAGACAAAACCTGTCCTCCTATGCCAATCATTCCAGAATACATTTCTCTATAAATACTAATGTAAATATGTAAGAAAGAAAGGAAAAAAAAAAAAAGTCACAGGAAGGAAACTGCCCCAGACACAGTTTTCTTGCTTGTATTTAGAGAACTGGTATTTTTTTGTTGGTTTATTTTTTTTTTTTTAATTCACTTTGGAGCCTTGTGTGATTCTAAATACCAAAGATGATAAAGCTAAAGGATATTTCTTGCAGTCCAGATGGTGGTGTCCACTGGTGCCTACTTAGTTAATAAGGATTAGAGGCAGACTGAGACTTTAATTTGGATATGATTAAACACTAAATATATGCCCACTAATTTGGTGAATTGATGGAAGGCAATACAATCCTTTTCTAAGATATGAAATACATTTTTCTATAATCATAGTCTAGGTTTTAGGATAGCTGTAAAAATGCAGAAATCAAACAGAATAGACTAACTTCTGGCATGTGATTGTTTTACTTTGTCTCCTGTGTTTTTCCAATACTGAAAATATGATTGTGTAAACAAATTGAATGCCTTCCTCTGCAACTTTGGTCTTTGTTTTGAATCCCTTGAGGGCTCCAAGAGTGCCATTGTAGTAAAAGACATCTTGTGTGCACTAGTGTATGTCAGACTGATTTACAGCCCTTTCCACATCTTCTCTGATGGCTAGTATTGCCATCAATTTGTCGCTGTCAGTCATCCACCAGAAGCAGTCCAGGAAAGTGGTTTTGTCCATGTCCTAATCTCTGCTTCACCTGCTTTTCTGCCTGTGTTGGTGGGATCAGGTATTTTCTCTTGGTGTTCTATAATATTCTTTTATTTTTTCTTGTACTACCTGAGCATTTTTGATGCAAAATTGATAGGACTGTAAAATATTAGTGGAAGTTTACCAGGCACTTTATTTTAACAGTGTATAGTATAGCAGGCTTGAGGAACTGACTGCCTAGACTTAATCTTCTAATTTGTTCTAAATTTGCCATGAAGTGCATAAGCGATTCACCTCTAACCAATAAGAAAAGGCTCTTTAAAATACACACAGCTAAAGGAAACTTCTGATTCTCTGTGGTGATTCACGCTACAAAGTATTTCCATTGTTGGAATAAAAATGGAAATCAGGAGCTTGTTGTAGAAAGTTAATTCCCAGTGAGCAATTATCTATGTGACAAACCAACCTTGTAATTGGCACTTCTGTTGGCAATCTCCATAGAAAAGTAAAGGATTGACAGAACCCAAAGGCAGCGTCTTTTGGGGGAAAGTGAATCATTAGCATATTGCATCCTGATTCAAGGATGAGAAAGTGCTGGACTCTTCAAACACAGTACTGCCCAGAGCGTCTTGCTCCAGCAAAACCAAACAAACTGGCCCAATAAATTTCTGGCCTTCGTGGCTGAGATTAAAGTCCTGAAAGTATGAACTCCAAACCCAGTCGGTGGAGGGTGCTGGAGTCTGTAGATAGCTTGTAGAAGCAGTGGGCCAAGGGATGAAAGCGTCTAAAAGGAGTTTTGCTGCCTGAAACACATGGTTGATATTTTAACACGGATGGCTGTTCTCTCAAGATTTCCTACCAGCAGAGGATTCTCTGTGCTGTGAGTGTAAATAGAAGTAAATGTAGTCCAGGTTTATCCCCTCTTTTGTGGAAAACGAAGTTTCATTTAAAAAGGAAAAAGAAGGAAAAAAAAAGTAAAATTTAAATATTTCTGGCTGAAAATAGGAAATGGTTACAGTAATCTTTGCTGTACCCACTGATGAAAATGTGTATTGGCAGTAGGACAAGAGTTTGGATATCTCTAGGACTGCTGTCACCCCTGTTTCTCTGTAGAGAAAGACACCCCTGACAAACCTTGTTGCCCCTCACTGAAAGGAAAATAAAGCTTAGCTCCTACATCTTGATTTGGACAGAGCAGTAAACTAGAGAGAGGAGCTGAAGTCTTACCATAGCCAACCTCATTTTAGCCTTGCCTATCCTGTTGCTCATTTCTAATACAGGATTTTCCAAAGGCTTTGTGTCATTGTCCTGGCCTCACTGTTTAAACACAGGCAATTATTAAAAAAAGCAGAGAGGAGACAGAGCAGTGATCTTTGGCCTATGCCATGGAGGAGACTGATGGTGAAGTGAGGGCAGAACCCCGATCTCGTGCTTGCCAGGCTGCCCTCCTGCCCTAATGAAACCAACCATTCCCACTTTCAATGCTTCAATATGGTGCCTTTGCTAGTGTTAAGACAGTTTCAAAAGTCCATTTTACTCTGCCCTCTTAGAAGCTGCTGATATCCTCTATTTTTTTTTATTTTATTTTATTGCTCAGTGCTATTTTGAAGTACGTATTTTTCTCTTCAGGTTCCATTGTAAATGCCATTCCATTAGGAAGCTCCTGCTGCTCATATAGTTAGCCTAGCCAATGTAAATAACCTAGCAGACAGTGTGAACTCTGCTTTGACAAGCTGTAGCGCTGAACCCCATGCGTGCTTTTTCTTTCATCAGATACACGCGCTCTCTCCATGACTTCTATTGGCCACTGGGGGATGTGAAATGAAAAACTACCTGATTGTGAATTATGACAGTAAAAGTTTATAAGCTACTAAAATGAAGTTATAGCACCTAGGAGCTCAGGCAACTGACAATGTTAAATGATACGTTTTAAAACTCATTCTGAGATAATGCTGCAAAAGGAACCACGCACGCGTAGGTCAGGTGGTGCTGCTCTGTGACAGGCAGAAATGTAATGTGGCACAGAGCAAACTGCGGAGGAGTTAGGTAAAACTGCCACACTGATGGTAGTTGTTCTCTGTTAATCTCAGGAGAGCTCAAGGTAACTACTTTGAAAAGAAATGTGTTTACAATGTTAAGATGTGGAGGGAAGAAAAAAGTGTAAATATATGTATGTGTTGGGTGGGGTGTAGTCCTTTAACTCTCCTGTGCTGTGGAACTGCTTTTTCTCTCTAATTAGAAAATTTTGACAAGCTAAGAGTGGAGCATGGCTCCACCAAGGGCAAGTTCTGCCTGACTAACCTGGTGGCCTTCTATGATAGAGTGACTACATCAATGGATAAGGGAAGAGCTATGGATGTTGTCTGCCTGTACTTCTGTAAGGCCTTTGCAGTCCCCAACAACATCCTTCTTTCTAAATTGGGGAGTGATGAATTTGATGGGTTGACTGTTTGATGGATGAGAAATTTGTTGGATGGTCACATCCAGAGGATAGTGGTCAATGACTCAATGTCCAGATGAAAATCGGTGACAAGTGGTGTCCCTCAAGGGTCCATACTGGGACCAGTACCGTTTAATATCTTCATCAATTACATAGTGGGATTGAGTGCACCCTCAGCAAGTTTGCAGATGACACCAAGCTGAGTGGTGCAGTTGACACGCCTGAGAGATGGGATGCCATCCAGAGGGACCTGGACAAGCTCAAGAAGTGGGCCTATGTGAACCCCATGAGGTTCAATAAGACCAAGTGCAAGGTTCTAAACCTGGGTCAAGGCTACACCCAGTATCAATACAGGCTGGAGGATGAAGGGATTGAGTGCAGCCCTGCCAAGAAAGACTTGGGGGTAGTGGTGGATGAAAAGCTGGACATGAGCCATCAACATGTGCTCGCAGCAGAGAAGGCCAATCACATCCAGGACTGCATCAAAAGAAGCATGGCTACCAGGTCGAGGAAGGTGATTCTCCCCCTCTGCTCTGTCCTGGTGAGATCCTACCTGGAGTACTGTGTCCAGCTGTGGAGCTCTCAGCACCAGAAAGACATAGACCAGTTGGAGCTGGTGCAAAGAAGGGCCATAAAAATGATCAGAAGGCTAGAGCAGCTCTCCTGTGAGAATAGGCTGAGAGAGTTGGGTTTGTTCAGTCTGGAGAAGAGGAGGCTCTGAGGAGAGCTTATAGCAACCTTCCAGTACCTCAAGGGGGCCTACAGGAAAGATGTAGACACTTTTTAGCAGGGTCTGTTGTGATAGGACAAGGGGTAATGGTTTTAAACTAAAAGGTTGTAGACTTAGAGTAGATACAAGGAAGTAATTTTTTACAATGAGGGAGATGGAACACTGGAACATGTTGCCCAGAGAGGTGGTGGAAGCCCCATCCCTGGAAACATTCAAGGCCAGGTTGGATGAGGCTCTGAGCAACCTGCTCTACTTGGAGGTGTCCCTGCTTCTTGCAGGGGGGTTGGACTAGATGACCTTTGAAGGTCCCTTCCAATCCAAACTATTCTATGATTCTGTGAATGGCATTGGATGGCTAAAGATGGCATTAGTGGCCAAAGGATCAGTGAAGGCTATCAGGTTTCTACAGCACAGCTATGGCACAGAAGGCTTGTTTTTTTTCTCCTCTCCCATTTAGGTTGTTCAAGTGATAAATAGCTGCTCTATTTAGGTGGGGAGGATTTGATAACAGACTTTGAGGGAGCAAAGAAGGGTGACTCCAGGCACATTGATGCTAGTATTTTAGTTCAGATTAGGAGTGTGCTTTCAATCTGAATCTCCTGATCATTTCTGGCTTGCATTACAGAGTGATCTTGGAGCATAAAAAAAAAAAAAAATGCATTCCTTTTGGATTGAGCTAAACCCCCCAAAAAAATTGTGTTCCAGCTCTTAATGGGAACTGGTCTGATGTGAACCCTTCTGAGCTGTGTATAGTGTGGACATCATATTCTCAGCACCAGCTGTTTCATGCTCTGTATTTCCTCCCATTACGCTTCACTGCTTGCTAAGGAAGACTGTCTCTCTTTCTTCTTCAAAGGCAATAAATATCCTGTATTTCCCAAATAATGTAAAAGGTCATTACAACACTCTAGAGCTCTCTGATATTCAATATCTACTGTAACTTCTTTTTCACCTTGGTTTTGTATTTTTGCTGTAGTTGATTATGGTACTTCAGGTACTGATTTTCTTCAAATGCAGACCAGCTGGGGCTGGCTTTCTTTTTAAGCTTCCTGATTTCCATAGTTATTTACCATCTGAGCTTGTTTGCAGACTGGTTGTAATGAACAACATTGAAAGCAATACAGTTGCAAACTAAAGCACACAAGCATACAGGTAGGGAAGACTCTGGGTGTATGTAGGTGGTACTGTCCTCTGGTGAATGGAGTTTAAGCTACCAAATGTCCCAAATGCTGTTGCCAAAAGCCTTGGTAGAAAAAGGTCTGATTCATGCAAATAAATGCCATGTGCAAGACAAGGACATGTTGCAGAATCAAAGCTAAAGGTAACTAGAAAAGAAGGCAAAGTAAAATGTCAGGTATCTCTTGGTAATGGAGCACCATCCAAGGCACTGAGCAGATGCTTTTAATACATGTTTCGGTTTGGGTTGTTTGGGGGTTTTTTTTGTGGGTTTTTTTTGTTTGTTTGTTTGGTTTTTTTAAGTATGGCCTATTAAAAGCATGAGAGATGTGAATAAGGAGTTCTACAGACCACTTGAATTCTGGCTCTTCCTAAAATTTTCACATTTGACATTCATTTAGCTATGAGCACAGGATAACAGAGAGGGAAGATGGCCCAATCATTACAATAGTAGCTGTGCAGAGTTAGGTTTTCCAGTACACTTCAGATTTGTTAGGAAGGTTCTTTGGTTTCTTTATAACTCTATTGTTTGTCTGCAAATCAGGAGCAAAGTACACTGTAGGCTCACAAAACTATAGGTGCTGTGAGAGTGAAGTCTGTGTAAATAGCTACAGAGGGGGTTCAAAGCACCTGTTGTGATTGTCTTACACAAAGTTATCTTCGTGTCTTTCATATGAGCCATGTCTCATCCTGCAAGATAAACTAATTCTGCTTCAAATGTCTGTTTTGCCAGGGAACTGGTTTCCACACTTGCTGCATGAAGGTAAATTGGAAAGATTCTTCTTCTTCTTGGCTTCCTTAATGATGGTGAACACCCTGGGATTCTGGACCATTGCACACAGGTATAGGCGAATAAATGAAAGCTTGATGTTTCATTTGTAGATATGGGTAGAAATTCTTGCAAAACCTGTAAACTCATGTATAACAAAGAATCGGTAGTAATAGATCATATGTTATAATTCAGGGTTCAGATATAGTAGTTTTCATCTGCATTCAGGAGAGAGATTTCACAGTAAACATTATTTGATAAGGTAAAAAAAAAAAAGACTGATATAATTAGCCTTAAATATTTAAGGGGTCTTATTAATATAAAAATGCCTTGAAGAAAGAGGAGCATCCTACCATTCACAGAAGGACATACATATGTTGAGATGGAGTTTAGATCACAGCACCAGGATATCTCAGTCATGGAACTGAGCTCCACTGAACTTGGCTTTATACCAATATATAGAAAACATTGCTGTTGTCTCAATGAGCTTACATATTTAATACAGGACAGTAGGCAAAAGGGTTGCAAGAAAACAGCAGACCACTACAGTTAATGCTGTGTGCAGTGGTTTCAACAGAATAACCATGAAATACTTTTGGATATTCTACTGGGCAATGAGATATAAGCAACTTTCTGCAGGAAACAATGGACTTGTTCAATTAGCCCACGCACAGGAAGCAATTTTATGCCACCAGTAGAGCCTAGGTGTAATGCCATGTATTGCCTGTAAAATGGAAGGAACTCACAACTGCAGTCCTCTTTGACGTCCAAGGGGATCTGAAACTTGGCCTGCCTCCAGTATTCTGAAACATTTAATCACAGTTAAGTTTCTGTTGTCAGTATTTTAAGTAATGCTCTTAGTCAAGAATAGGGAGGGAAGCAACTGGTGTCACCATGAGTGGGCAGGGTCATGTGCAAGTGCCATTCTCTCTTAAGCACTGGGATGCAGTTCTATGGAAATCCTTCAGAAACCTTGATGAAGTAATGATTTGATAATGGCAAAATAGAACATTTCCAAGGGCAATGTATTTCTAGAACTCTTGAGAAAAATACTATTTTTCCTATTACATATAGCGCTAACTTTGCAGCACCAAAGATTGCCATTGAGTATTGTCAATTATTTCAATGTAACCTCAGACACAAGTGTTTGTTTATTCCAGTGGCTAGTTCTTGATTCTTTTCTTTTAAATGTGACCTGAGTCATGTTTAGAAATGTTTCTCCTGCATGTACTTTATCTTCCTTTTATAAAATGGAATTTTATTCTTCTGTAAAATGAAATTTTAATTTGTGACATTTATTGCTGAAAACTAAAAGGTTTTGGTTGTCAAAAAGTGGCCATAAGATTGGCTTGAACTCAAGAAATAATTTCGGCACAAATTAACATATTTTTATGAGGAAATTTGTTGATTTCCAGTCATCTTAAAAAATGCGTATTTAATTTTTTTTTTTAAGAATTTATTTCAACTTGGTACTTCACAAGGGGTAGGGGGAAATCAGGCTTCAAAACTCTAAATTAGGAAAAAATATATTAAAATTTCTGTAAGGAAAATAGCGTGATTCTTTTTAAAATTTGTTAAAATTTTTTTTTTTTTGGCTACTTAGAGGTCCAGATCTCAGAAGGCACTGTAACTTGCAAAATGTTAGTTAATAAACAATGGATGAAGCTAATCCCAAAAATTATTATTATTTTAGTATTTTTGTTCCCTATCTTCCCTCCCAGATACAACAATCTGAATCAGGAATACACCAATGAATTCAGAGGAAGTCTTCCTGAAGAAAAACTTTTGAAGAATGAAAAAACCATCAAGCATTATGGTAGCATCCTTGAAAGTTCTCCAATTTTGTCTCCTATGGAGAAAACCTGATAAAATTTCACCCTTATTTGACTAAATTTTGATTGTGTTACCAATCAGCTTTCTAATGACAAATTACCTAGCATACGTCAGTGGATGGAATTGTTTATTTATGAATATCTTAGGAATAATAATGTTATTTATAAGTTTACAAAATAGCAGTCATCATAGGATTTGGCCTTGTATGGTGCTACACTGTCATAATGCACATTCTCTTGTTGGAGAGAGGCTTTTAATCTTATAGCAAAATAGTTAGATATCCACATATATTTGTACTTAGTAATGATTTAAAAGTAATAAACTCATTTGTTTAGCAAGTTACTTTGACAGCATCATTTAAAAGTAATTTTGGAGTCTTGTATTGGCTGGTTGATACTACCAAACGCAGGAGACTTGTGTGCTGTCCTTGGCTCTGCTACATATCTGCTACCTAGCCTTCAGCAAGTTGCTTGTTTACCTCGGTTTCCCATCCGTAAATTGGACACAGCCATACTAACCTTCTTTACAAATTGCTTTGAGATTTTTAAAAAAATATACTAGAAACTATATACCAGTAATTAAGTCTGTAAAGTATGTCCTAAAACATTGATGCTGAGCCATCTAGTCTTTTATTTGGAAGCAGCACTGTGAGATTTGTCATTCCTAAAGGATAATATACAGAAAATCACTAGTAGGAGAACTGGAGGCTAGAATTTATTTACATCAAAATTACTAATTGTAGCCCAGTTGAAAGAAGTGAAGGAAATTACAAAAAGAAGATTGGGAAAGGGTAGATGCAGTTGAAATAGGGGAAAAAAGTAGTAAAATGCCTTCCACTTTAAAGTTCTAAACAGTGTTAACGCTCCCCAAATTGTCCGACTTGGATATTGTTGAATGATGCTAATCTAGTACTTAACTTTTTTTTTTTTAAGTTGTATTACTAAAATGAATGAGCATAGAAGTGGGGTCTTTATCTGATAAGGAAACATGTAGAACCCAAAACTGAAGGAACACTTTAACATCAAGATGTTCATATTGGAAGTGATAGATAGTCAAGCCAGAATGCTTGCTAGATACGAGGAATGATCTACTGCAGGAGAAAATACACCGAAGGAATATAATGCACTGAAGTGGCACAGAGGGTAGCTTATGAGCTGGAACTATGAAAGAACTGGTAAAGGAAACCATCTCTCCACCACTAACCATATTTAATGCTGTAACTCTGGGTAGGGCATTGTGGGAGGGGGGAAGCAAAATGTAGTAAATACATCTAAGAAGTAGGAAGGCAGGCAGGAGCTGTTAGTTTGATCTCACTAGTATTTAAGGGTTGTGTTAAAAATTAAAAGAGAATATTTAAAGTCATGAGATAAAAGGAAAATTGAATAAAACACAGCAGAGATATATCAAAGGTAGATTTGCCAGACTACCTTAATGTCTGTGTGTAATGAGAATCCATTTTCTAAACAAAAGATAGTCAAAATTATCTGCCTTGATTTCAGCAAAGCATTTGACACTTGTCCAATTAGAAATAACTTGTGAAAGACAGAGGCCAGGGTCAGCAGAAGAACTACAAGGTGGCTGAGGGACCTGTTAAAGTCCAGATGGCAAGAGATACTGTAGAAAGGGGAGGTACACATCTGGAAGCAAGGTTTTTTTGTTGAATTTGTTTAATATTTTCCTTCATGGTAAAAAAGAATGTGATCCTAGGATGCACTGATGGAGGTGCAAGAAGTAAATATATCTTCATACAAGTTCATCTGAAGTCATCATCCATGTCAGAGATGTGCTTTCTGACTAGCATGGGATGTCACAGCTTGATGGCGGAGCTGAGTGTACGACTCGCAGTTTGCTCTGTAACAAGTGGTGTTGGCGGGGAAAAAGGCTGCCTGCTTACCTTGCCCTGGCTTTTGCTCTGACTGCAAGAGACAGCCTCTTTCTCCAAGTTGACTGCATAAGCTGGGCTGGTGCTGGGGCTGTGAGAGGGAGAGGCAGCGAAAGGCTGAAGGACCTAGTCTCTAAGGGCACTGGAGAGTGGGAGGCAGACTAATTTCCACATACTTGAGTAAATCTGTCCATCCTACTTGACAGTTATTTGTGTGTAAGGTGTTCTTTTCTGAATTATATTTGTATTGCAATAAATCCAACTTAAAGCCTTGGAAATTCCTAGTTTCTTTCCATAAAGGAAAAAATGAGAAGTTCCTGAATACTTGACTTGGCCTTTGTCTTAGCACAGAAAAACTGCAAAGATGCTGGCTGGAGTCGGCTGACAAAAGTTATGTGGTTGCTGTTGGTGCACTTGAGAGTTACACGCAAAAGGAGAAGAACTATGCAATAAAAGGGTAAAATCTAGGATTTGAACCATTGAGTATGGCTGGGCTGCAGATGCTTTTAACGCCTAGTGATCATTATTTTAATTTTTTTTAACTGCAAAAATAACAGCCTGTTGTAATCATTTACATCAAGAATAAGAAGGAGAACAAGAAACCTAACTTTCTTTTAAGATAAAGTGGTTCCTCTGGTGCATGCTCAGGCTGAATGACCTCAAACTTCCGAACACCCTTTCCTTTTTTTTTTTTTTTTTTTTTTTTTTTTTTTTTTTCTCTTAATTTTTTCTCCTCAAAAATCAGAATATGAGAATAGATGACAGTAGAGAATGGAATGCAGCTATTGTAGTTTAATTGTCTGGTGAAGATCATTCTGCAAACCTCTCTGTCATCCAATCATGTAAGAAAGGCTTTCAGCAGTAGAAAAGGAAGAAGCAGTTTGGCAGCCTTCATAAAGAGGTGCTCTGGAAGTTACGGGTTAGAATGGGCTTTGGGATGAACAGTTGACTACTGAGAACTCTGCCTTTTTCACATGGACTAGAGTAAGGCTTTTTTTCTATCAGATTTAGTTAATAATTTGGCCAACTGGGTGGATGGCAAAAGAAGAGGGCTACTGATTGCTGGATTTTGACTGATTTCAGCTGGTGGTGCAGAGGAAGCTATATGCAAAAGTCTGTCAATCATGCTCATTGTTATGACAGGGCAATTTAGCAGTTATACCCAACAGACAGAGATGCTTCATGAACTGCAGCATCTGGGATGCCACACAAAGCTGATGGAATCCTTTGTACTTTCAGAGCACTGCCTGAATTCTATAAATCTTGTACAAGCACACAGTGAAATTAGGATAACGGACTCTAAACTTTTGGTCTTGATTTTGAAAGAAGCTGCTTTTCACATCTGGTTTAATACATTAGAAAAGAAATGACTGGACAGGAAAATAAGGAGATGTGTGTACATATGAAATAAGCAGCTGGAAAATGTTAGAATAGCCTTCTTTTGTTCAGCATTTTGTTGACCTACGGCAATTTTCATGGGAAATAACAAAACATTCAAATCTGTGCCTGTGTTTGAAGTCACCTGTTGATGTTGCTTTGCACTAAGTAAATCTAAGATATGCCTGTTTTAATCCTCACCATGAAA
Source organism: Tetrax tetrax (assembly GCA_009806455.1). Taxonomy (NCBI): domain Eukaryota; kingdom Metazoa; phylum Chordata; class Aves; order Otidiformes; family Otididae; genus Tetrax; species Tetrax tetrax. The sequence continues at coordinate 215,390 of WHYT01017009.1, forward strand.
GATTATATTTTGAAATCTTTTGTGAAAAAAGTTACTTTCTAAGTGAGGTTAGAAGTGACCAGAAACACCCCAATTTAGTTTTGTGGTTTGAGTACTGCCTAAATTTACGAAATCTTGTCCCAGCACACAGTAAAATCCATATAAAGGACTCGGTAGATTCAATCTTGATTTTGAATGAAGCTACTTTTGTGCTGTCTACCAGCTCTGCTTATAACTATTTGAGGAGGTGCTGTGCTTAGTGGAGGTCATCACTATAACCTTGAATAGCCATACATATTGCTGAGGGCTGCTGGTACAGTTTGGGGAGGTGTTTTAAGGTTTAAATGTGTGTTTTATACTGTATTCATGTACATGCATACAAAAAAAGAAATACAGGTTCTGTCCCAGACAGTTCGTTGAACCCCTCAGTTAAGTCTAAATGCATGGGACACCATTTTGAGTGAGAGAGGGTGAAGAAAGCTTGCTGGAGAGGATTAAGATCTCCATCTGTTAAGTTTGCACTGATGATAAAACACATGCTCCCAGTTGGAACAAGATGCATTAAAAGAGCAATTTAACTTCTACTGCCTAGCAACAATGTCATTGAGCACCTGCAATAGTTTAAACATTAAGCATAATTGGCTTTGCTTGACATAAATCTGTAGTTTTGTAAATAAGAGCAGTTGAGTTTCCATGTAATACCAATTAGCTATAAGGAATGCTTTGTTTGCTGAAGCCTGCAGCTTTGCAGAGGAAAGAGGGAGTTGTTAAGAGTCAGCAGTAGTAGTCAGGAGGTAAAACCCAGATCAGACATTACATAGGCTTTGAGTGTCCTTGTGCAAGTTATTTAATCTATTTCCATCAGATTCCCTAGGTATGAAAGGAAGAATAACATTCAGAAGTCTTTTTTTGGTAAAGAACCCCGAGTGTGTCTGATTAAAATACCTTAGAGGTAATTTTACTGCATTAAAATGAGCTGTCTTATTCTGTGCTGGCTTTCTTTTCCCTTCTTTTAGTTCGAGTTACTATTGCATCTTGAAAGTTCTTGTAAATTTTCTAGAATCACTTACTTTCTGCCAGTGATGGAAGAAAGGGGCACGTGATACACTCGATATGAAAATCAGTCTCGTTCAGCTTCTGTGAGAACTCTGAGTGGGAAAGGTGACGTAGGAGAACGTGTTCCTTCTGCCCCTAGAGCAGAGCTGCAGAGTGGAACTAAAGCTTTTAGGTTTCTGCTTGGTATCTGTTTGCTATAACATACACTAGATTTGCCTTGGCAAGGGAAAACAGAACAACTTCCAGAGGATGTTTTGAAAGTCTGCTTTTATTTAATCTTTTTAAAAAATTGCAAAAATTCCCAAGTGTCCTCATCATGTCTCTGTTCTGAACAGAATAAAAACGACCTTTTCTACCTGGTCTCTAGAAAATCTTACCATAGAAGTAATATTCTGTTGCAGGAGTACTTTAAATTATTCTAGTTTCAGTCTGTATCTCTAACTGTAAATAGATTTCTTTGTTTCAGCAGAGGCTGACATCTGAACCTTATGCAATCCTCTAGTGCTGACTCTTTAAAGTTAAGTAATCGGTTCTACTACTCAGTGGTAGTAAGACTGACAGGAACTGTTCTGAGAATGGTTTGGGTTTTGGTTGGTTGGTTTTTTTGGTTTTTTGGTTGTTTTTTTTCAGTGTTTTGAAGACACTTCATCTCTGCAAAGTACCGGATAATGTGCTGTAAGACTACCAAATTGTAGATACAGTCTACATATTTTGTTGAGGGATACATGCTCTCAAAAAGAAAAATAGCGGAAACTTAAAAAAAAAAAAAAAACCACCAACATCTTTTCCTACTTTGTTTGTTTGTATGGGTTTTTTAGGTGGTGGGTGTTTGGTTTGGGGTTGGTGTTTTTGGATTTTGTATATGTTTGGGTTTTTTCCAGATTAAATAAAAAACATGGAGCAGCTACATCTACAGTTTGGCTAGGGGGTAGTCCACTACCTTTCTAAAGACCAGGATTTTGTGTAGAGCCAAAAAATACTCATTCTAATAATCTAATATACTTCTGAGAAAAAGCACGAGCCTAAAAAATTGCATATATCAACTTTACATTTTGAGGGTTAGGCTTCTCTCCTGTTGATGTGGGAAACTCCTGTTCAAGTGCTTGCTCTGTAGCATCTGGAACAGCTTAGGTTAGAACAGGGGTTTTGAAACTGAGTCTGGATGGAGACTGAATGTAGGTCTGCGTATTTTCTGGATACTCCTTTTATATAGATACATATATATATGTGTGTGTGTGTGTGTATATACACACACACAAACTTTTTCCTTTCAGATCAGAAGACATGTTTTGAAATCTGAAACAGTTAACAAACAAACTCAAAAAGCCAGCCATCAGGGGAGGGGAGGGGGGGAGTGCAGGGAGGCACAAAAAAACCCCAAACCCTAAAGCAGTCAATGTTTGTCCTACCTACTTTGTAGCCTGGTGAAAAGCATCTTTTGAAACCAGAGCCTGAATGCTTTCACTGTCATGTCATGTGAACTTCAAAAGCAATATCGCTGATGAGGTTAGGGATAGTAGTTACAGCAGCACTTAGTAGAAAGGCACAGCAAGTTATCTGAGCTTTATTTCTTGGATGGTCAATGAATACAATATGAAGATACTGTCTATTTACCTGGCAGAAAGAGGCAATCTTTGATACTGAGCAAAATCATAAATTTAAAACAAATGCTGAATAGTAAAGCAAAGGTTCCAAGAGGATGCTGCTTGAAAGCAAATCCGGCATTACATGCAATTCTGAGTTTCTTTACCTTGGCTCATAGAGTTTTCCTATTATCTTGAAATTGTTCTTTTTTAAAATATTCAGGTGAAAAATCTGAGAGGTTTTAATATGCTGACAGATGATAACCCCCTCAACAAGCTTTGTCACTGTTTGTAAAGAGCCGTCATTTAGTACATACACTGTTTAAGCTTAAGCTGTTTGTAAACTACACTTTAATGGTGAGAATAATGTGTAAAACCTTAAGCAGCAAAAAGTTCTGCCTTGCATATTCTGTGAAGAAGAGCTAGGGAACGTCTGTGACTTTAAGGGAGAAACTTAATTGCAGAGATCCACATACATAAATGATGCAGGTCTTGCAAAAATGAGCAAATAATTTCAACAACAGAGAGAGCAGCAAACTGCACCAAGAGGGGAAAGAAGGCAATTATTACCTGTTTGAAAAATGGCGTTGCTTCATTATGAAAGAGCTTTCAATTGCTGCTTCTTGCTTAGGGTAGGAGATGATGTTTACGAGAATATTTGAGAGGGGATGCAGGTCTCATCTGTTAATTGCATAAGTGGTAAAAAGATAAGTACGGTGGCAGTGAGGGCACACCTGAAGTACAAATGTCTTTGTTTCAAAATAATTGAACAGAAAGAGAGTACTTTTGTAGTGCCGACTGAATTGTTTGTAGGGTATAACTTAGTAAATCCAGTGCTTCGGGTTTTTTTCAGTTACAATGTGAATTACCAGTCAATTGATTCTTGCCTTTGCAAAGTTTGGTCATCTGATTAATGGCTAACGTGGACTATTCTCTGCTCAGTTATTGAAAATAACAGCCACTGTTGTAGCGAGGGTTAAGCAAAACATGGTGGATTTTCTTCTGGTTCTTTCCCCCAGTTAGCATTTTCAAGCTATCTTTCTATGCACTCAGTGATTGTTACGCCTACCTTTCGATATTCTTTAGAAAACAACATTTTTACTTTCTTCAAGCCTTTTTTTCACTTGCGCAGATGCTCATAAATGCTTTTTTTTTTTTTTTTTAAGATACTTATGCAGTTCCGACACAGGCTCAGGCATGTAGATCCTTCAGAAATGCTCAGAGAGAGTGGCCCAATTTAAATTATCTATTGAATGCTGGAACACAAATTGCACATGAAATCCCCAAGCTTCAAGGGTCTCTGGCAGGTCACATCCTACCAGTCACTCAAACATTTAGTCAGTGCTATCCTCATGCACCTATGAAACTGAGGCTGTTTGACACCTCTGAGAATATTTCTCGTGTTAGATCTGTTGTAAATGAGCACATGGTCCAGAATAATTAATGGTAACACTTCAGTCCTTTTTTGACAGAGTTGTGTTTCTTATGCAGTTTGTGCTGGTCTGTCTATTTAACTGCAATCAGCCATGCCTGAAAGACAGGAAAGAACAAGACGGACAAGTGTGTCAGTGAGCGAACCTCTTTTCTGTAATTAGAAATGCACAGGGAATAAATTATTCTCTAATTCAAGCTGTCCAGCTCACACTAATAATAACAACCTCAGAAGCAATCTGTTTATAAAAATCAAAACTGAATTTGTGAGACTCCTTAGTGCAAGATAGGATTTACTGTGTAGCCTTGTTGTATTTTATCATGCTTGAAGGGCTCTATCAAGACATGATGAGTATTTCGGCTGGACAACACAGCATGCATTTTCTATCACATAAGATTAGCTAAAATTTAATCAGAGAATACTGTAGCAATTCTGGGCCAAATTCTTCTCAGCTAAATTAACAGTTGATAAAGAACAAATATCATAAAATAAAGGCATAAACAAACTTGGCCTAAGTCAGTCCTTTTAGTATTTCCCTATTCAATTGTCTTCTAGCTTTCACAGCCAAAACCATTTGTGTCGAGGCACTGGGGAGGACTCTAGCAATGGTTTGACTGTTTGTGTTTTGTTTACCTAAGTGTAATTCCTATGAGTCTGGTAATTTTTTTTGTAAACAATAATGAGGCTCGGTTGTATCTCTAATGGATCAAGATTTCATTTAAATTACTCCATGGCGAGCATTACAAGTCTCAAACCATGATAATATTAAAATTAGAGGAATTGGGCAGATTCTGGAGAGTCTTACTACTAGAGCTGTAAGAGTATAGGCTAAAGTCTTCCTTCTTTGGGGTCTAGGGCAAAGAGAGTGGATGAGGTCTTGAGCTTTTGGGCCCAAAAACATTTGGCTCAATGCATTTTAACATTTTTTAAATGTTTCCTTTCTGTTATTTTTTCCTAAACTTACATAGGCCTTAATTATGGCTCACTACTAATTGTAGCAGCTGATTGAGATGCAAAAAGCTGAGTGCTGGTCAGTGTAGAGAACTCTTATTTGACTTCAGCTTGGAGTCAAGTGAAGATGTCATGTCTTGAGAGTGGAGGAAGTGCCAGAGAACTAGCTTTCTAACGAGTCTGAAAATGAGAGTTCACAGTCTCCATTTTAAACCTAGGAAAGTAATCAGGTCTTGGGATTAGATATGTTGCTTATCCTCCTTTGGAGCCAAAAGCTGTAAAGAGACTGCTCAGAATTTGAACAGCTGTCATAAAGCATCCCTGACATTTTTAAGCAATCTTAGATCTTTGGATGAAGAGTCATGATAGTAATTCTTATTTTTGGAAGGCTGAAACATGCACAACGAATTCTCTCTGTCAGACAACAAGCTGCAAAAGAGAGTGTTGACTATGAGAAGTCAGCCTAACAGGTAACCATTTTTTTTTATTATTACTCTGAAATCTCAGTGAATCACTTTATCCATTTTACTCTTCATACAGAGCCATATGCATTATGGTCAGTTATTGATCTGAAAGTCTAGATGAGATCCAGGGGAGAAAACAAAAGCTACCTAGGTTTTCTGGTACAATTGTGTTTATACATCACTTCAAACCAAGTTGAACAAGCTTGAAGAGTCACTGGCCAGTAATTCAAATACCTAATTAATTTAATTGCAAACCATGAAATTCTCAAATTAATTTATTATTCAAATATATTCATGCAATTCCCTCCCCTAGGGCTCTTCCCCTAAAAAAAACCCTGCCTTTTCAGTGCAGCTCTGTTTTGTGAACATCAGAAATCTGAACAAAAGAATATCCGCAGTGTGTCAGACCAGTGATCCTTCTAACGGTGTGTGAGGGGAAAATACAGAGCAGAACACGAGACCCGTCTGGTAAACCCTTCCAGGCATCCAGGATGAAGGAGTTATCCTTAGCTCATGTAACTAATCAGAATACTAATAATAACTAAACGTACTACTAATTGCCAGTTTAGCACATTCGAGTGCAATGTTTGGTTTAGATACTTGTTTTCAGTTTGTATTCGTTTTCAGTACGTCTCTGCTGGTGCTTGTGCTCTTACAGATTTGGTTTGTTTGGTTTGGTTTTTTTTTTTTATGCCTTGCTTTTTGAAGTCCAAGGTGAAGTCAGCTGTGGTCCAAACCCTTCACTGATCAGGCTTCTACAAGTGGTAGGAAGGGGAGACAGGATGGAAGAGAGAGAATAAACTCGCAAATCACCTTCACAGTGTGCAAACTCCTCAAATATTATTTTGTATGAGCAACTGCTGCCCTTCCCATAGCTTTGTAGTTCAACATCTAACATCAATAAGCTCAGCTAATAAAAGGTGGGGACAGAGGAGGGATCTGTGCATTTTGTGGTGTAACCTCCCATTACAAGCATGAAATAAGTCATGAGCTCTCAGAGCTTGAACTTTCTAAGTCCGCAAAATAGGCACATGGTTGATTTGAAATTTGCTTTTGAATCTATTAGTAGGAAATTCCTTCCATTAAAAAATAGGATGTTTTCTTTCATTTTTATCATAGTAAGCAAGGCAGTTGGTGGTTCCATGATGGCAGAATTGGGTCTGGCTTTTTGTCATGTGATAAAATAAATAAAAATGTGTTGATGCTAACATCTTGACTTTCTACACCTTCATGTGAACTTAAACCTCTCGTAAGACCTGACCTCAAAAGAAGGATGCACAGGAGTAGTCTTCCTGGTGTACTTTGTGGTTTATTTTTGGTTTTCTTTGCCTTCTCCAGCTTTCATCCCACCAGTGCTTTCAAAGCTTTGATATGAAGAGCTCCCCATGGTGTTACAGATATTCTCTTGTTATTTCGACTATTTTAGATGCTTTTGACTGGCAGCTGCTGAGTGGTCTTATGCTGGCAACCCTGCTCCTGCTCACCTTTCCTCTCACCTGTTACGGCACAAGGGTCTTTTCCGTTTGCCCCATTGCATGCCACACTCTAATCCAGGCTTCCTGCACATCTCCTCAGAACTAACTCTGCTTTCCCGGCTCCCTCTGAGGATCTGTCACCCAGCCTTGCTCTGCGTTGCATTATTAAGCATTGCGTAGACCCCAAGCGAACTTGGTGAAAACCGTATTCGAAGAGCATTTCTCTCTCAGCGTGCATGATCTGCTGTTCCCCTGCTCTCTGTTTTTGCTCCCGCATACGCGTGTGTGTGTGTCTGGGTGCGCTGGGGGTTTCATCTCTGTGGGAATCATCGCTACCTGTGTCCTTGCACAGCTCTTTGACAAATCTGCTGGTCGTGTCACTGCCAGATTGACAGTGTCTGCACTGCATTTGAGGAACAGTGGGGACATCCAGTGGTCACATGGGTTATAATTAATTACTCCCGATCCTGTCAGGAAGATCAAATTTCCAAGCTTTCTTGTTTTCTCAGCGTTTGACTTGTTTTTCATTATGGCTCATTATGCTGTAAAGTCCCTGACAGAAGGTTGGGATGACTTCTTTCTCTCATCCTTTTGTTTTTCTTCCCCTCTATGTGAATTTGCTTCATATCTATCAACAATGGAAGTCAGGCAATTAAGTCTCTCTCGGAAGAATATCTGTGGCTATCTTTTAATTGCTTTCAAATGGAATATTTGGAAGAAAAAGTAAGGAAAATATTAGCTATTGTTTTTCTAATACATAACACTGGTAAATAAATGTTATTGCTAGAGGTTTGAGGGTTTTTAAAAAAAATTATGACAAATAATGACAACTTGAACTTCTTATACAACTTTTTCAAGTTCCCTCATGCATAATTCATGTGTATCTTGGTTCATCTGGAGTCTGTATTGAGACTGAGAGGAGCTGTCTCCTTCCCTTTTCTGAATCTGGTGGCGATCAGATTCAGTCACTGCTCATGGGGGGAGCAGAGTCTGAGTGGGCTTTTCTGGAATAATTCTGAAGGGAATAGATTTTAAATCAAATTTATATAAAGAGAGCTGTTCTGTGGTTGTCATAATATAGCATACCAACATCCGTGAATTCCAGACATTTACATCAGAGGATGGAAGGTGTTTCTTGCCCTGCCTTGTCTGATGGCTGCTTGTTGCATGATCGTGGAGAGGGGTCAGCTGTCCTCTGCCCTCTTAGTAATTCCAGAAATGTCACTAGCTGATAATCCAGTTAGTAGCATCAGAACAGCAAAATGTCTATCCACTGTGCACCAGTGTAGCCAACTTTGCTCCCTAGTTTTCTTCAGAAATATGAAAAAAGAACATGAACCCTCCAGCGACTGAGAGAGAACATAAAAATCTAACTGAAGTTATTTTTTTAATTTCTTTAGGAAAAAAAATTAATTTTATGTAATATTACTGTATTTCTCATAGTCCATCTGATACTGGAAACATTGCCTTTTTTTTGTTGTCAAACTATGAATTAATTTAAACAAGATGATTGTTCCTCTGCTGTTTTTTTGTTTCCCCATTGAGATAAAATTTGTGGAAGCCATGGGAGAAATTATAGTAAAGGTTACTGGCCTAATCATAAAATGTCTTTAAAATTTTTATTATCCTTTAATGGAGTGCTATTGAATAATTCCTCCTGGAAAGGATCTAACTCTGTAATAAAGCCATCTGAAGGAATATTGAAACTTTGGTACAGCTCTCAGCAACTCTTTTCCCCAGGTTTGCATGTGGTGCCTTGGTGGCAGTGACCAGTAGAAATGCCTTAAACATACGCAAAAAAAAAATGATGCACAAATGAAGCAAGAGAGAAGTAATGGATTTTAAGCTTTACCTGGATGAAAGAGTATGACAATTTCAAGAAGGAAAATTCTTATAAAGGAAAAATATTTGTATAAAATCTGAGCAATTACATTGGATTAATTCCACTTTATTAGTGAAATAACTGGCTTGCTTTCATTGTGTCTTGATGGTTAAATTTCAACAAATTCTTAATTTTGCCTGGGTGATGGAGATGGTGGGAATGCCAGACTGGAAAATCTGTGGTTTTCTCACATTTTTTTCCCATGCAAGTTCATCTTTAATCCCTGCTTCAAAATGTTAGATAAACATCATAAGATAAATAATGGGTGTGACTGAATTTATGTCAGAAGTGAGCATTTGCATACCCTAATTTCTAAAAATAAGCTTCTTTTTAGGCCAGCCCAGTGCCTTTTATTATCTGGATCTTCCGAATATTGAATTGTTCTTACTGATATCAAGCTTTGAAACAAACTGGTTTTGAAGGGCTGAATAAATGTTTTGTACGTGGTTCTTACATGTCACTGACAATACAGTATTGAGCATTCTTGTTAATTCCTTAAAATAAAATGGAATTCTAGGACATTTGAGGGAATGCTCAGGAAAACTCAGGGCTTGTACATTCTGTGTAGCAGGTCATTAATCAGCTCGGTAGCAGCGCTGAGCCTACATGGCAGCTCACCTGTTTTCTCCTCCACTTCTTTCCGGACAGAGCTGCTGCTTCTGCTTAATGTCTCCAAACAACCTACAGTAATATGCATTTGAAGTTCTGCCAAGGGAAAGTGTAACCGTGTTTGCCAGTAGCAGATATTGTGAAGATAGGGGGGTTTTTTTGTTTGTTTTTTCATTTCTTGAGATGAGCCTTTCCGTTTTTCTTGAAGTTTTGTTTGATTAATGCATTCATTAAAGAGGAGTGACGGTAATGATTAAACAAAAACATCTTTAAAATGCAGAGTTCATTTCAACCCATTTGGTTTTGTTGCACACAAATTGGATTGGCATTGCATCCTGCACAGCAGGTATTCCACTTGAAATCAAAGACAGATGCTTTTATAGGATTAGAAAGGATATCTTGAGAGGTGGAGGAAGAGATTGAGGTTGGGGGGTTTTCTTGCTTTTTCTTGTACTTTTTAGAAATAATGGTAAATGAATAATGATAATACTGTTGTTTTGTCTGCCTTGAGTACTAACAATATTGTTTGCTTGCAATTAAAAGGAAATAAAAGCTCCATTGTAACTTGAATTGTTAACAAATCAAGAATACTTAATTGAGATTCTTTCTCTCATAAATATCTAATGACACCTGAAGTCTGTTTGAATTTTAATGCTAAATTTCTCTGAATGAAAATATATGCTGAGTCATGCCAGGCACCCACTTTTTTTTTCCGTGATCTGGCAGTGTACATGTCTTTCAAGAGCTTCCCAAATCACTTAACCTAGTCTCTGCTCAAACAGAAACCTGGTGAGGGAGCTGCAGCTTGCAAGGGACTGCAATTGGTTATAATAAATACAATTGAAGCATGTCTCTGGAATAGGCGATCTCAAAGACTGAGTTGTCTGCAGAACTGCTGAAGGTGCTCATCTTCCTCAAATGCCCTGCGGCCAGTTGACTACGGAAGTAGAGAGGAGGAGAGGTCTAGGGTCACTTCTATGACTCTAGCAGTACCTTCCAGTTAAAAAAGCCCATTTTGACGGCCTTTTAAGAGGTATGATCTACAAGAGTCATGAGCACCCTGTGAAAACTGAGTTTGAGTGAAATATCGTCTTGAGCACCCAGACCCTGTTTGTCAGCAAACTGCAAGCCAGCATTTCCCACAAAACATTTTGAGATTGTTTGGTATGAAGAATTATCATATAGTCACATTGGCTGTTGGGCTCCTGAGTTGGAGTACCTTCCTAGTAATCTGCTGTGCTTAATCATCCAGTATTTCTGCACATTATAGCCTTTCCAATAGTGGCTGTTGTAGCTTGCACTGTTCACTACTTTCCACGTAAGCATTCCATTCCAGATTTATGGATTTACAAAATATTTCTTATTTAATCTATTTCTAAAGATATAATTCAAAGAGCTTCTCCCGCCTCTTGACACTACGAAACATCAAAGCTGTTGGGTTTTCCCACTGTAAATATAAAATAATTTTTTTTAGAATACTATATTATCTTTAGTCAAATCTTAGCCTGACCTGTACAGAAGAGAGTCGAAGGGAGGGACAGCTTACTAAACAAAAGTTAATTTTCTCAGCATCACTGTTAATTTCCTTAGTGTGTCCAAATGTTCAGATTATGTTTGGGGTTCATTTCTCTGTGTGTTGTTCAAACACAGCAGATGGAAGTCTCTCTGAACTCAGGAACTTGTTGATGCATTTTGAAAGAATGAAGAAAAGAATGCAGAGAAACAAGAGAGAAATATCAGGTATTCCAAGCAACTAAACTTTTTCTTCAGTTAATGTCTTTTGATAACACCATTTTGTGTGTTTTGAGTTTCATCTCAGCTGTTGGTGAATGATTTCAGCTCTAGATCATGAGAATCATGACTGCAGTGGACTCAGTGTTTGATACCTGGTTTCACTTTGCTACCTGACTTTAAGTCAAGTCTTTTGTGAGGGTCTGAGTGTGCCTGGTGTGTTTTGCATGAGTGTGTGGAATCACCCGTGGGATTTTTCAACCAGAAAGTCCTAAAATTCCCATGAGGGTTTTGTTTATTGTTGTTATTGTTTTGTTTTGTTTTACGTTTCCTACATTTCATTTGTAATGTATATGGTTTACGGAAGCTAAGAACTACATTTAGGTTTTGATGATCATACCGTAATAAGGTGTGGCCTTTTGTCATTCATAACTTTACTGCTGCAGAAAAATACTCAAGTCCAGAAAGCTGCAAATTACAACTATAGCCCCAGGCTCTTAACTGACTTTACTTTTTGAAACTCATCTTTACCGCAGATATAACCATGTATTTTTCTCCTATTTAAAGGCTTTTCAAGGTTTGCCTAGCGCTAAAGTTCTTTATCCGTGTTCAATATGAATTCCTAGACTGGTACAGCCAATTCCTGATGGACTTTGCTTCGTTTTGTTTTTTATTTCAGAATAAATGATCAATCCTAACCTATATAGTTCACGTAGCCTGGACCAAGGCTGGACCCTGGGCCATTAATTAGCTATGTTCCATCGTTATTTTTAGTCCTACTTGAGAAATAAACTTTGCCATTCAACTACATGCAGGGTAATAACTGTCTTTTTCATAGAGACTCTCTCATTCAAGTCCTAAAGCAACCTACAGATTCCTGAGGAAGATGTTTTTTTCCTGAAAATTAATAGACAGGTGGAAAGCAAAAATACAGGTGAGGAATTGTAGAAGTTTTTTTTTTTCTAATCCTAATGAAGATCAATATTTTTGCATAAGAAGAATAAAATAGTTTTTCTGACTTCATTATTAGTATATACACTCAGACTTTCAAGAAGAGCTTGGTAATGAATGTTTGCTTTCTATTGAACTTTTGAGAGAGAGATTTATGATGCATTCTTTTAAATTCATGAACAGAAAAACAGTTTGCCTACTCAAGATCAGTATCCCCATTGAAGAAAGATGTGGTGTTTATCATTCAGTAATCAACTTAATTGCCTTCCATTATGAAATTGGCTTGGATTTTTGGGTTTCCGCCACCACAGTTTTTAATAGCACAAATGAATTTTTCATAGAATGAGAATGAAAATAAGTTCAAAAATTATGAATTCAAAGATACATTTTTTTTCCACTGTGCATTCTTCTGTACTCCTGCTGGAAATCATTGAGTCATATGTTGTTATTGCTTGTCAGAAGACCCATCCAGATGGGAAGTCCTACTATTTTATATGAGCAGAGGCTGTCAGAAGCCAGAAATAGGGAAGTGGATACAACCTTGCTGTTTTCAAAAACTGAATACAAGATGCATGTGATCAACCTCACATGAGCACTGGAGAGGTTTTACTTCTGCCTGACTTCAGCAGGAGCTCAGGCATCTGTATAGTCATACTACTGCGAGCTTTGTCCCTGATCTGCAAAACTTTTTAATGCTTATCTCCTCCCTCAGAGGGGGGAGTATACAACAGGTCAGACAGTTGCCTTCCTCTCATCTTGGAAATGGGCCACTTCAGACCCACAACTGAGAAATAATACACTGTTTGTGTGTGCTTGTAGGAGTGCAGATAGACAGATTTGTGGGAGTTTCTTTCTCAAAAGTTCTTTCTTCCTTTCCCCTCGTTCTTTCTGCGTCCCTCTGCTTGAGAAACATGTGGTTCCTGTTAGGCTGCTCTGAGCCCTTACTAACTGCAAAAATTAAATCTGAGAGGACAACAGAAGAAATTTGTGGGCTTTCCTGAAGGCACTGCTTAGCATGGTAATGTCACCAAGTATCTGAAAATAACCCTTATGTTTATTAACTTGAAGGGGTTTTGAACACAAAATGGGTGGCTCTTGCAACATGTCTGATGTTAAAGCAGTAGGATCTCTTTCCTCATAGGTATAAAGATAATTTCTACTGGTATAGAGGGTTTTGCACATTGGAAGAAAATCTATGTAAATTTATGCCAATTCAACTGTGATGGCTTGATGTTTGATTGTATCATAGCATTTCGTTTTAAAAAATAATTGAAAAGCACCCCTTAACTTTCTGTACTAGAGAACAAATTTTGGTTAACTGTTGTATTTTGCTATAGGATCTGGTGTTCATAAACAGCATTTACTATGTATTTCACTTATTGTTTTCCCAGTCTTTCTCTGCTCCTGCAATCTGAATTTTGACATATCACTAAAGTTAATTTTTAGAGAGATTCAAGAGACTTTCTAAAAAGGATGATATAGGTTTGAAAAAAATAACAACACAACTTTGCAATGCTGCTTCTTCCTGTGAGAATTGATTTCCTGGCTGGATTTGTTGATTTTATTTTTTTAATCATTTGTTTAAACTAGATAATTTATTGTGCTGCTTTTATTTTTAATACCACTTATGTTCATGGCTATGTTATTTTAAGATTATTGTGGAGGATGTATTTTGCTAGATACGTAAAAATTATTACTTAATTCTAAGTAAAATTTTTAATTCCTCATCTCTCCCATGTAAAATGCAGTGGTGAAAGCAAATGTTGTTATTAAATTTCATGTTCTCTATTCCAGAAGAAGAGAAAAAAAAAATAAAAAAACTTTACTGGGATACAGTTTTAAGGGTTTTTTTGTGGATATCCTTTTTTCCCGAGGGGGAAGCTGTCATGAGAAAGAAGAAAATAGATGCAAATATAATTGAATTTTTTAAGTTATGTTAAAATAGAACTTTTAAGGTTATGCTGAAAATGATCAGAATCGGTGTTTCTCTAAATTTCTCTAAAAATTAATTTTGAAGCCAGAGTACTTTAGGAATCTTAGAATCTAGGAAAATCAGACCAGTATCTGACGCACATTAGTAAATGCTGACTTCTTCCAGTGGTACCTGCTATGTGTGCTTGTAGCTGTCAAGAGATCATGTGGATGCCTTGTCTGATAATAGCTATATTTTTCATTTACCTGTTAAATTTGAAAGGATGTATGATGGTGTGCATGGTTTAAAAGGGATGGATGTAGATATAAACAGTATATGTCTGACAAGGACAGTTGGAAATGTATGAGTTAATTGTATATTGTTTTGTAGTTGGGTAAATTTTTAATCACATTGCATATGTACTTTTTCAGTGAAGGAAGTAATTGATATTTGGGACACAGAGGGATATAAATATTGTATTCAATCTCCTAAAAATAAAAGGAGTCATGTGGGTTCTTTCATGAACTTATATGTTTATAAGGTTTAAGATGAAGGAATTTATTCATGAATGTCGAGAAGCAAAGATACCATCAGCAACAACAGCTGCCTGAATCAGTTGAGACAGTAGTGACTTACATAGTTTCATTTTACATCTGCTTTTATTTTTGAGGGAAGGGAGCTTGTAAACATTTGCACCTTTGAAAATAAGTAAAAATCTCTGTAGGTGGTGACACACCTCCTCTCTCTTCATTTACTAAATCCCATCACCAATTCCTCTGTTCCCACGCCTCTTTGGCACTGATGGTGTGGTACAGAGTTGCCAACATGAGCTGCAACAGAAGTCTGGGTTTTTTTGGAAGGAACTTGTTTGCTGAGACACTAATTGGTCTTTCCTCGACAGAGCAAAAGTGGTTCAAACCAACTGCATCATACATGATATTCTCTTTTTTAAAACAAAACAACCTCTACCAGGGCTTTTTGGAGACTGAAAAACCTTGTTATGCTGAAACCATGAGTGGGTTCTGCACACTAATGTGACAGTATCATTATGTAATATGGCTGTTGGTTGGTTTTTAAGTCTTTATTCAGGTATTCAAAAACAAGAAAACATCAAAATGACACAGTAGTATTCTATTTAGTCATGCAGCTGAGAGAGGTGTGTCAAGTTATATGCAAGTGGTGAGTATTAGTGACACTGCTGAACATTTTTAG
Organism: Tetrax tetrax; assembly: GCA_009806455.1. Lineage (NCBI taxonomy): Eukaryota > Metazoa > Chordata > Aves > Otidiformes > Otididae > Tetrax > Tetrax tetrax. The sequence continues at coordinate 230,627 of WHYT01017009.1, forward strand.
GATAGAAAATAAAAACATAATCCAAATCTCCCCTCAGTTGTATCCCAGATTTTCCTGTGAAACTTCCTGTGGCCTCTTGTGGTTTTTTTTTTTTTTTTTAACTACAAACAGAAACATGAAGGGTGTACAGGAAATTTTTTTTTTTTTTTTTTTTGCCTGTATTCACGCTGACCATGGAAACCAGGCAGTTAAGCACTACTGTTGCTAGCTTTCCTTTAATGTACCCCATTACCTGGGTAGAGAGCTTTGGACTCACCAGCAGTCGCTGATTCGGGACTAACGGTGATTAGAGCAAGAAGCTGAAATAGTGTAGCAAAAGGGGGTGAAATGCAGTAAACTTTTATTTCTTTAAAAATTAGCTGTTAGTAACCCCTACTTATACATGTGCAAACACAATCAGATACAGCCCAAATCTGAAACAGGAGCAGGAGAGGAAAGGTAGGAGGAGTGCAGATGTGCTGGGGAGGTGAGAGCATCATATTGAAAGATTTTAGTTAGGGGGTTGTCAACCCTGTCAGAGCCCATCTCCTGCCCCCAGCTCCCACCTAGTTAAACAGTTGATAACTTAAGAGTTATTTTGAAAAGCTCACCAAATGCAGGTTCAATAAATCCGATCAGCACATTGCATTGTTCTTTCCCTGTTTATCCAACTTTGAGAATGCTATCATCAGTCCCTCATAAAAATATTTGTCTTAAAATCTGTAGTGTAGCCTCAATTGTTTGGTTTTGTGGTTGTTTGGGATTCCCCCCTCCCCCTTTTACTGATGCCATTTGAGCATAGCATGTTATTTAAAAAGCCTGTGAAAATATAGATTGGGTGATCTGTCTCTTTTAGACCATTCAGTGATGAAATTTCTACTGTACTACTTTATTGTGACATTACCTGACTAGATAAAGCCATTTTCTGTCTGAGAAGGGGAAGAAGCTGGCAGTGTCTACATAAATCGTGTTACTCATTTCATGCCGAGACAGGGCTTCCCAAAGGGAGATCCTCTGGGACACGTCCCTCCTCAACAGACGAACAAACAGAGGCACAGACTGTTTCTGAAGGATGGGGCTGATCACATTTATAATGTTGCTGTTATTACAATAAACATTTGTGGTCCAACTATTGCAGGTTAGTTTTACAGATATCCCAATAGCTATTAAAAAGTAAAGCATATATGAAAGGAATGCACCCTCCTCCCACTCCCTTCTTTCCCAAAGTCCTTGGCATCACCCTTGGACTCCAATTCTAAGGGAGTGACTGGATATCTTAACATTATACAATGCAGGACTGTTCATGCTGAAATTACTATTTTGTCTTGTCCGTTTGAGTACTGTTGTCCGATATTAGCGTGGCAGCTGTCAGATCAGTTTGTGAAAGCACCAGTTTTTAACAGCTCTTTATTTTGTGAGCTGTTCACCCACAGATCCTAATGTGCTTTGTGAAAAGAAAGTAAAGTTCTTATCCCTGCTTTGCAGGTGGAGGACTGTGGTCTTTAGAGACAGACAACTGAACAGGGGCAATGGACAGGATTTCTGGCAAAAACTGTTTGGTTTTTTTTGTCAGGAAATATCGATTCCATAAAGCTCTTCGGCAGAAGCATATGGTTTGATGCAGCTCCTGGCATGAAGTCTCTCCTAGCCGAGGCTGCAGAGCTGCCATGCAGTTGAAGATATGGTGTTATTCGGGGTGGGGCTGCTTTTTGCTGTCCTCTCCAGGTGCTGTGGTCAGAGGTCTCTCTGTGTGATGGAGGGAAGGGGCCAATTTTCCAGAGCCTGCTTTATAAGACCTGAGGTCTGTCCTTCACCTGCAGGCTGTCCAGGGATTTCTTCATGCTCTCAATAATCAAATACCTGGAATAACTTTGGGGACAAATGCAAAGCAGTATAAAACAGTGTAAAGCTGTAAAGACTGAGGAGCTAGAACTCAGAATAATTACTTGGTACTTGACAGAGAAAACACTTTGTTCTGTCCTACTGGTAGTTACTGGGAAGTAACTACTGACAGCATCCTGGAAATCAATAGCTCTGTGTATGCACAGTATTTCTGGTGAGGCTCCATGGACATCCTTACTGCTGTTCTGAGGCTCTAGAAAGAGGCTATTACTCTTCTGGTGGAGTCCTTGATCTGCAATGAACAGCCACAACTCTAACAATAATATTCTGCACTTTTTTTTTAGTACCAGCTACACAACTCAAACCTGAATGAACAACAAAGCCTGAATGAAACAACCTGATGTGCCTGAGCAATGGGTAAGATAGTCTTTTTACAAGCAGGGGAACCAGAGATCTGAAAGACTAGGTGATGTGCCCATGGTCATACGAGAGGTCTGTTGCACATCGGAGACTGAGAACAGATGTGTCGGCTCCTGCAGTGTGCAGAGCGCGCTCACCTGTGCTCAGCGTTGACTTCAGGTCTCCTGATGCTCTGCCCCTGCCTTGCCCTCATTACCACATCCCAATCTAGAGGCTCAGTACTCTAGTAAGAAATGAAATTTCTTTTAAAAATGCCACCTTTTATATCATAGCTGGTTTGGGGCTTTTTAAACACAGGCATTTTTTTTTCTTTTTTTTTTCACGTGTGTGTGCCCACTTTGTTTTCCAGCTCTATTCAAAACACCTAGGACTATGTAGTGGGCTGATTAGTGTCTTCTGGGGTCTTTTCTCCTTTGATAAAATGCTGCTGGCTGTTCTGTACCTCTTACTTTATATCCTCCCCCTCTCATATATAGCTACCTATATCATATGGAAAGGATCAAACAGTTTTGATTTTTCCCAATGATACTGAGAAATGCAATATTTATCACAGGTTACTCGCAGAGAAGAAGAAAGGAGAATATAAGAATGTTCCCTTCAGCTGTGTTTCTGTGGAGGCACGATGTATGTCCCAGTCCGCCTCTGTTTTGCTCAGTGTGTTAGTTCTCCTCGCTACAAGGTGTAATGTGGCAAGACTGATAAAGTTGGCTGCCCACTGGCCACGCGAAGGAGGAAAAACAACCAAAGTTGGTTGCTAGTTATCCCCACTAAAGTGCTAAACAAATCTCCCGGCAGCTAAACTCTCTTCCCTTTTTATTACTTACTGTACCTTGTAAATCAAATATTTATTAACTGAAAACAGCTTTGCTCACTGACTGATCTCGCAAACATGGGACAAATTCACCACAGCTGGCTAGTAGCCAATTGCTTATTCAGGCTGCTAACAGAAATCAGCCTCGTGGAAAGACAAACTATGTGATAATTTTTTTTTTTTTCTTCCCCCTTGCCTTACTTCCCAGGAACAAACTGCTAACATCACTACTTTGTCTGCCATATTTACCTTTCATGAAGAGGAACGTGTCTGAATGAGGTCACTACTGCTCTTTTGAAGAGGGCTTTATTTTGTCGTGCCTGTGTCAAAACCAGAGCTTTAGTGGTTTGTCAGGCAGACACAGATATTGTTTCGATTAGCATATCAGGTGCGTCACCTGGTGAAATGAAAAGATCCTGCTTCTGTGATTGCCGTCTGATCATCTCTTACCATCTCCTGGCTTCTTGTTAATCCGTGGGGGTCCTCGACAGTCTGGCTGCGGCAAGCTGAAGCCCTTGGATGTTGAGGGATGACAGGATGCAAGGAACAAAACTAAATTCACGCTCGCTTTCTCTTTCTCTGGAAGCGCTGCCGGGAAACTTGAAAGATCTTTGCATCGTTCGAGGCTTTGCATTTGGTTGCTATAATGAAGGTGATTTGCTGGCCGTTGTCTAATAAATATCCCTGTGGAGCAAGGAATGACAGCACAGTTACACTCATTCACTGGAAGGGAAGCAATAGAACAAGCAGGGATTGCAGGTGCTTAAGAGTGACTCTGCAAGGGGTTGCTAGTGGGTACAATTTCCCCCCTCGCTAAAGCCAGAGTCACCTGCTGCAAGCACACACGTTGCAATAAATGCACACAGCAGGCTGGGTATCGTCCGCGAGCCACTTTTCAGTGACTTACTTTGTGTCTGAGGATCCATGCCTCGTGCCTCAAAGTTTTGCTCAGCACCTCTGCGCTGATGCTCCTGTTACGCGTGGTTGTATTCATTTCTCTGGTTACTGCCAAAAGAACTTCAAATCTTGTTAACGCTTTGCCTAATTATATTTGCTCTTTCTCTAGCACTAATTTAAGGGGGTATACAGTGGTACACATCTCATAGCAGCACTTCCACCCAGCCTGAAGTAGCAACCAGCCCCTGTTTTGCCACCCTGTAACACGTATGGGTTGCTTGCCCTCCTCCATCAGGTGCCGGTAGCTGCGTAAGTCCTGTGACACAGCATCCTGGAGAGCACTGGAGAGCTGGCTCAGGCCCTCATGCTTCTGCTGCACTTGGGGATTTTTACTAGCTCTCTGAATCTCTATGCCTATGCAGCAAGTAGTTTGCTGGACCACAGTACGGAGCTCCTTGGTTGATGGGACCAGGCTGCACGGCAGGGGCTACAACAGCCTGCTCCGTGGGTCACAGCAGTCTCCAGGTCTTTCAGCTGGGGGTTCACTACCAGAAGAGGACAGGGTCCTTATTATGGGTTCCTGAAGTCATGGATGACCAGTTCTTCTCTGGCTAGCCACACCTTTTTTTTTTTTTTTTTTTTTTTTT
>WHYT01017009.1:246437-278165 GCA_009806455.1 Tetrax tetrax
TAAATGCACACAGCAGGCTGGGTATCGTCCGCGAGCCACTTTTCAGTGACTTACTTTGTGTCTGAGGATCCATGCCTCGTGCCTCAAAGTTTTGCTCAGCACCTCTGCGCTGATGCTCCTGTTACGTGTGGTTGTATTCATTTCTCTGGTTACTGCCAAAAGAACTTCAAATCTTATTAACGCTTTGCCTAATTATATTTGCTCTTTCTCTACCACTAATTTAAGGGGGTATACAGTGGTACACATCTCATAGCAGCACTTCCACCCAGCCTGAAGTAGCAACCAGCCCCTGTTTTGCTACCCTGTAGCACGTATGGGTTGCTTGCCCTCCTCCATCAGGTCCCGGTAGCTGGGTAAGTCCTGTGACACAGCATCCTGGAGAGCACTGGAGAGCTGGCTCAGGCCCTCATGCTTCTGCTGCACTTGGGGATTTTTACTAGCTCTCTGAATCTCTATGCCTATGCAGCAAGTAGTTTGCTGGACCGCAGTACGGAGCTCCTTGGTTGATGGGACCAGGCTGCACGGCAGGGGCTACAACAGCCTGCTCCATGGGTCACAGCAGTCTCCAGGTCCTTCAGATGGGGGTTCACTACCAGAAGAGGACAGGGTCCTTATTATGGGTTCCTGAAGTCATGGATGACCAGTTCTTCTTTGGCTAGCCACACTTTTTTTTTTTTTTTTCCCAAGGCTGAAACTCATAATCACATCTGGGTCCTCTGACCCATCCCCTTGTGAATTATTGCTAATATTTTCCCTTTTTCATTTTTATACCTTTGGATAGTCGAAGATGGATATTCTCTGTCTTTAATCACTTTGCCAAGCTGGAAATATTTATATATTAAAAAAAAAAAAAATCTACATTTTACATTTGTGACAAGATGCACGAGCATTACTGAGCAAGCAGCAACTGCCAGAACTCACAAATCTCTATATTTGTTTTACATCCACTAAGCAGGGACAATATATTTTATAGCATACATTAACAAGGTGGTCAGCTGCGACTACTCATTTAGATTAAAAAAAATAGCCACCAAGTTACTGTTGGTTCTTTGCAAAAAAAAAAATATTTTTAAATATATATTAACTATTGTCTTAAAAGATCCCTGAATACATAGCAAGAGTGAAGTAGGGAAAGGCAAGAAATCCATAGAAAGCTGCTCACAGTCTGACTGTAATACGCAAAACAGAGAGTATTCCATTAAAGAACACTTTAAAATTTATGTAATATTATTCTGACCTTTAGTAATTAATGACTTTGTAGAACTAGTTGATATGATACTATCTCTGGCTTCATCACAGACTTCACTATCCATGAAAGCTAATTTGACTGATGAAGACACAGATATAAATCATGATAGCTAGTTTGAATTCTCCCATGTACAAATGGTCATCTTTGCTATTAAGAACACATTCCTATTTAGTTTAATCTAGGATATGAGGAGAAATTGAATAATCTCTTTCACACTGCAAGCACCCATGCAGAGGACACTCTGTGATTTCACAAGGAGAGTCGATCTTATTTGTTAGCTGAATCATCTGCACCTTTCTTGCAGCTTCCCAGGCTTCACTTCCAGGTGATCAAGGTCTTTCTGCATACAGAATGCTGGCTGGGGGACAGCACACCTAGATCTCAACAGTTTCTTCAGCTGAGGAAGCTGTTACAGATACCCACCATTTACTCAGTTACTGGTTAACTGGGACAGGATGGATGCAGCCTGCCGCTAGGTCCCACTTCCTGCCCTGTCTGCCGAAGGATGTTTGTCTTGCCACAGGTGACTGGGGAATGAGGATGTGATGGGTGTCATGTCGAACATAACGCAAGCACCCAAAGGTCAAACCGCTAAATATAGCGTGTGCCTTTCCTGAGTGAGAGCATGTTTATTCTGCTCTGCAATTCTGAGGCTTCAAGTCTCTTTCCAGCCTCCCAAGACATCTGCCAGCAACTGAGAAAATGTTTTGAAAAAAAACTTGGACTCAAAAGTGTGTCCAGAGCAGTCTTGTGTTTACACCCCTTGGACACTTACCTAGAAGTGTGGTTTCAGATCTTTGTTGGCCTGCTCCAGACTAGATATTTCACTCCAGATAAGTTTTGAAATTACAGCATTCTTACACAAACTTTTCTGGTTGCCATGAAGTGGAGCTTTGTCAATAGGGTGGGGGAAAAGAAGAAGGAAATAACCAATTCCTTGTATTATATATTGTAATTAATTTATTGTATGCAGTTAAGCCAGGTATCATCTCTAGGTTCAATGCATTGCTTACAGAAATGCTTATTTACTTGTCATATACTGTTAGTTATTCTGAAATGGCATCATTGTCTTTAATTTTTTGAGTTGGTTTTTCATTTGCCTTGAACTGGTCCTGATTTTCCAAATAGCACTCTTTGACAAAAGAAAGCACCAAGTACAGGATCTCTGGGCCCTCTTGACTTTGTTATTCCTAATGTTTTGGATAAAAGAATTTAGGCTGAGGCAGAGAAGTAACTGTATGCATGAAAAACTAATTGGACTTCGAATGTTTCTGTTTCAGCTAATCCTTTCGTATACCACACCATAAGACTGTGGGATTTCTTCTTTAAAACTCTTATTTTTCTCTAGATATATTTATTGAAAGGCAAAGCTATGGCCAGTTTGCACCTGGCCAACCCAAGGAAATTAATCTAATTTGCTGTCTGTAATTATGGGGGTGCAGTTTGCCTGGAGGCCGGGGGAGAGGGGCAGGCGGACAGCGTGATGAGAGGGCTCTCACTTGTGTAGCAGTGTCTCCGTGCTGAAGTGAGGAGAAACACTTTAGTTGGGTGTCAAAACCAGATCAGAGAAAGCAAGCCTTTCCCCCTAATTGGTCTCTAAGTGTTACTCATTCCTCTTGTCACCAGATTCACTCACACCTCTGGGAGTACAGAAAGCTGTAGTGCTCCTGAATATGGCTTCGCTGGGTTTCTTCACACACTGTCATGATCTGTGGTATACGGGAGCTGCCGTGACCTTTGGAGCACAATACACCTTTCAGGCAGTTGCAGAAGGATGTGTCCCATGTCTGTGAGGATCAAACCACAGCTTTTGGGGGAGCAGGTGGTTTGGGGGATGCTGAGCCTTGCACCCCTGCAGCAGGGGGTTGCTCAAGAGAGCAGGGACCCGAGCTGGGTCCTCCTCTCCACTCCCAGCAGACAGCCCTCTACCAAAGCTTGCCACTTCTGGTGCCTTTATTACCAGGAGAGCTGGCCACAGCGAAGTGGGCTGTGAGTTACTGGTCAGTGGCAGCGCCACTGCAGTCACAGTGAGCGGGGCTCACCCCACACCCTGTTCTGGCACACTATGTCTCATGTAGGTGATGCAGTGGGTGAAGAACCTGCTCCAGCTGAAGAAACAACTTTGGGATACTGTGGGAAATGGTAGTTTTAAAACCAAATCAGCTCCCTGACCTAGCCAGCTGTGCAACCACACAAACAGCTATGATGGTCAAAGCACAAGGCAGGAAGTGCAAAGTGACCACATAACAGTCCCCCTTACTTGCCTCCCTCCTGCCTGAGCTAGCTCAGGAAAACTTCTCTAGCATCTCTCTGCATTCAGGAAGCAGCCAGGCTGATGTTCTCTTGGGAGAGGACAGGAGAGGGAGGGGAAGAGTGACAGATTGGCAAAAGGAGCATTGTACCTCTGACAGCTTCTGGATGTATGAGAAACAAGATTGGCAAAAGGCAGCATTAGGTGTTCCCGCTGCCAGCTAATGGTGTCCAGTCATGTGGGTGAGTCTAACAAAGACAGATAGTAATGGATTAGCTGTACCAGAGCAAATGTTTTATTGGCAAGTAACCATTTACTACCTACTGTGCTCTTCCACACAGAATTTTCCTACTATATTTCCTGATAAACCACTGTCCTAGCACCACCTAGTGTCCGGTCTGGCAATTCAGAGGTCGTTAATGTGGGAACACAGCTAGTAGTTGAGGGGGGGAAAAAAAGGAAAATAAAATTCAAGGGGGTCTTTTGGGATTTTTTTTTTTAAGCTACCATTGGCCCCTACAGAAATTTCAGAAAAATGTCTTGTTGCAACAACTCAACTACTACTTTTATTTCCAAATCCTGCCAACTTATTAGCAAGATCATCTCTTGGATGTCTGAAACACCATGATGTAGAAAAGGGTAGAAAGCAGGGACCACACTTTCTCAGTAGGGGTGTTGAAATCCTCACTTTTGGTAGCAGTATCTTGGCTGAATGAATGAGGAGCACAGAGGTATCGAGAAGAGACTTCATGAAAAATGCAGGTTCTTAAATGTTGGTGGCAAGGCAAGACAGCAGTTAAAATTCTGCTAGTTAAGAGCCCTGGATTATTTCCAAGAGGATGGAGCAATGGAGAGCAGAGTGTGCAGCAAAGAACGACAAAATGAGACCATGGTGTGCCTGGCAGTACGAGCTGGCATGTAAAGCTGAAGAAATTATTGCAAAGTGTCCTATTTCTCATAAAGTCAGACACACAGCAGGAATGTTGGCACTCCCAATTCCAGTCTCCGAGCAGCATGTATCATCACAGCTTATTACCAAACATCGAGTTTATTAGCATTACAGAGCCAGGAGCATGTATTTTTATCCCTCTGTCATATTACATCGATGGGGTTAAGTCTTACAGTTTGTAAAGTGGAGCAGACTAATTATCATACATAAGAAATGACTCAAGTCTGACAGTCACATGTCTCCTGGGAAGGACAGCCCATGAGATAACAATGAGAAAAAAAATTGCTTTGGGGAAAACTTTCCCAAATTTTCAGTGGTTGTCTATGGTGTGCTTCCCCCTCATGTCTAACATTAGTCTCAGGCAGCAGAAATACTTTTTTAACCCATGCATCTCAAGAACCATTTTGTGTGTGTGTGGCTGTCAACACCAAAGCTACCTGCTTATGCTCGCAGCTGTGGACTCTCAGCTGCTCAGCTCTCTAGATGCTCGGGCAAACGTTCATCGAAGCCATGAAGACCCTTAGTGCATCCCCAGTCAGTGCTCTGGGAGCCACTCCATCTTCACTAGAGGATTTTTTGGTAACATCCACCTTCACTTCTGACAGAAAGCCCTGCTGGTCACCAAAACCTGTTAATTCACACCAGTTTGCTCAGAGCTCACCAGTCCTGCAGCGAAGGGAGAATGTGTCACAGGAGACACCAGCATGGTGTCCGAAACACTTGGAGGCCGTGTTTTAAATAAGTGCTGCTTTAAAATGGAGGAGCAGAATAAATTATTAGAAGAAGCAGAATTAACTTCTGAAAGGACCCTTCTTTGCTAACAATATACACTGGAGAGGAAGAGGGAAAGACACATATATGTACCCCTTACAAAGAGATGGCCTTTCTGACATCTGGTTACCCAAACCCTCAGCAGCTGCTGAGCACCCCTGTGCTAGCTGATGTGAAGACACTCCATCTGAAGATTGTCACTTCACAAGCAAGATGATTGTTAAGATTTGGGGTGGGAATTTTTCCTAGCAGATGTTTTTCCTCACTTACCATTTGTTTTAATTATTCCTGATGTTTTGCCTATCGAATTGCAGACTTCTTCAAAGTAAAAGGAATAAGCAGTTGTCATAACAACAAAGCTCTTCATTACCACAGGAACCTTTGACAGCTTTATTTAAAACATTAAAAAAAAATTAAAAGAAAAATCCAACCAATTATTTTTATCAGTCTGATTCATGTTCTTCTTAAACAGATTACAGTGTGTTCTCCAGCAGTTACACTGTGAAGGGAGTATGGCATGAATATTTATTATAATGTAAACTTTGGAAAAAAAATTAAAAGTGAGTTTGTTGTCTTTATGAGCTTCCTGTGGCAATAGCTCACCTTGACTTTTAATTAGAATATATGATGTGGAAGTTAAAGGTGGAGTTTTTCTTTTTTTCTCATGCATGTGAAGCAAAAATATCTTTGTATGAAATAAAAATACCAAGATAGTAATTCTTATGTTCTAGACAATTGTGTCTTGCATTTTTCAAGAAAAAAAAAAAAGGACATTAGTGTATCGAGTGACAGCTGGCTGAATATGTGTCAGCAGTGTGTCCAGGTGGCCAAGAAGACCAATAGCATCCTGACTTGTATCAGAAATAGAGTGGCCAGCAGGAGTAGGGAGGTGATCGTCCCCCTGAACTTGGCACTGGTGAGGCCACACCTTGAATACTGTGTTCAGTTTTGGTCCCCTCCCTACAAGAAGGACATTGAGTTGCTGGAGGGTGTCCAGAGAAGGACAACGAAGCTGATTAAGGTTCTAGAGAATGAGTCTGATGAGGAGGGGCTGAGGGAACTGAGGTTGTTTAGTCTGGAGAAGAGGAGGCTGAGGGGAGACCTTATCGCTCTCTATGATGACCTGAAAGGAGGTTGTAGTGAGGTGAGTATTGTTCTCTTCTCCCAAGTAACAAATGATAGGACAAGAGGAAACAGCCTTAAGTTGTGCCAGGCAGGGAAGGTTTGGACTGGATATCAGGAAAAATTTCCTCACCGAAAGGGTTGTCAAGCATTGGAACAGGCTGCCCAGGGAAGTGGTGGAGTCACCATCCCTGGAGGAATTTAAAAGACGGTGGTGCTTAGGGACATGGTTAAGTGGCGGACTTGGCAGTGGTAGGTTAATGGTTGGACTTGATGATCTTAAAGGTCTTTTCCAACCCAAACAATTCTATGATGAAGACAGATGAGGAGTGATTTGTTTGCTAAGAGGTTGAGGCCCTTTGCATAGTTTAGAAATGACTCCTGATTTTAATATTCTCTGAAACTGATGGAGGGGCTGGGGAAAGATTATCAACTATCTCTGTGCCACCTTACAGAAGAGAAAGCCACAGGCAGGTGTTGCTTATTGTTCCCTCTATTCTCCCAAGAAGTAACCAGTTAACTGGGAGGTGCGACCTGCTGGGGCAGGAGGAGGAGGAAGAGGTGGCTGATCCATCGGCAGAGCCCTGCCTGGCCAAAGGAGAGCAGGAGCCAAAGCTTCCCTGTATTTTTTCACACAAAAGAGGTAAAGAGCTCCCACTACCTCCTGTTTAACTTGCACACTCAAATTTGAAAGATACTTTTCTTGATTTCACATTCTAATTTTTAGTATAAAATAAAGGCTAAATGCCTTTCATCTGTTTGAGGCATTTCTAGCATCCTTAGCAAAAGGAATTTTTTACGGCAAAGCAAAGGATATTGTTAAATTGGAATTGTTAAACTGCTGTACCTTAAAATACGCTACATTTGTCCCCAGTTTGAACAGATATGTTTCTTGCTGGGCATAATAAACAACTTAACTCTCTCCCTAAGCCAAGGAAAGAATGAATAGCTTCAGAGACCTATCATTTTGTCTTCCATCCATAAAGGACTGTAAAAAGCAGCTGTTGCATTTATCTTAAGATGATAGCTGTAAATTGCCTTGTCTCACAGATTTCTCCTGCAGATGTCCATAATTTCTCCATCACGACCATGACCATGAAAAAGCAGGGAAAATCCCAAATACATAAGGCCAGACTCCTTTCCCACAAGACTAGATTACATAACCTCGAGAATGAGAATAGACTACTTAACCTCAGAGATGTGTGGGACCCTAGTATCGGACAGTTTTGGGACTGAAATGTTTTAATTTACTTTTAAAAAAGGACTAGCCACATGCAGAAGAACTCATTTTATTCCTGGGAGGAGGTGATGCAGTGCTTTGTGTACTGATTTCCTTCATCTACCCACAAGCTGGGTTTGACGACTTTACTCTGATAGGAAATATGGCTGTGGCTCTCCTGTTACATGAGATGGTGTAGGGAGTTATTATTTAATTATGACAACTACACACATACAAGACATTGCATTAGGAAACACACATACACCATCTGCTAGATACCATGATTTAGCTGTAGGCGTACAAGAGCAGAGTCTTATGAGCATTAACTTTATTCTAGGAGACTATAAATGCGCGTCTCCTTGCACAGCACTGCCGAGGGAGGCATTCAGGGGAAGAACATTCCTCGATGATATAGTCATTACTGTTTCAGCAAGACGTTAATTTTTACAATAAATAAGCTTAATCCTTTTATGCAGATCGTTTTAGAAAATAAACAGGCCATTTTTATGAGCTACTTAGAACTGGGGCTCGGATGGGATTTGCGGTAAGATCCTGCATACGCCACAAATTGTAAGCAATTTTTAATTCCTGGGGAACTACTGCAGATCATTATTTGTTGTGGTTTTTTAAATAACTTATAAATGCAGCCTTTTTGTGTGTTTCTAAGCATTTAGAAAGCAGAAACGTTGCCTAGCGGAACTAAATTGCTGATTACTAAAGAAAGATGACTGTAATCCATGCGTTGAGCTTGTATTTTTAACGCAGCACCTTTCTTTGCTTCTGGGGAACTTATATGGAAAACAGGGCATGTGGGAGCTGGCAGGGGAGAGCCTGGCTACTGGCCTTGGAAGCATGAACCCCCTTTGGCTTCAGTCTGGTCTCCTCGTCTAGCCACCTTTGTGACTTCAGCAGAAGTCAGCAAACAGCAGACAATTCAATCCTGATATCTTTAACCACTGACCTCACTTGTAGAAAGAAAGTAATAATGCAATTTTGGACTCCTGAGAATATGACTATCCTGTCTTACATGGGCTGTGAATACTAATGTGTAATGAAAGTATGATTCTGATGTGAAATGTTGATTAATGTTTGCTGGAGAAATAATGTGGCTGTTATCTTGAGGATAACAGAGGTGGTGTCTTTTTGATGAAGCATTAAAGAAAGAAACAATATAACCAGCCATAGTTAGTCATTTAATGTCTTAGGAGCAAATCTTGAGAGGGTACTGATTTTGCCTTCTGGCCAGCTCTGAGATGAATGAGTTTACGTGACAGCCTCTGTTTTGACACTGGATATGATATCATGTCCTGGCCAGGAGGTTTCACAGGTTTGGTGAGATTCTGTGAAAGAGCTGAACCATTCCAGCCGAAACCAGCCTAACTTTCAGAAGAGAAATGTGAGCTGTGGTTTGGGCTGCTACTCTTGACCTTATGTGATGTGGGCTCAGTTCACTGATCTGCAAGCCTGGACAAAGCTGTGTAGCCTGAGCTTTCATTCCTCTCTTGTTTACAAGCTGATCTCATTCTCTTAGGAAATCTAATTTTCTCTTTAACTGTGAAAACAATGCTTGGGCACTCTGAAAAAGGGGATCACTTAACTAGGTTAGTTTTGGCTGCATGCAGCCATGTGGTTGTGTCGCTCCATCCCAGGAGCATCTTCATTTCAACATCTACAAGTTTATAGGAAAAAAACTTCCATTCTCCTTGGCACAAAATTTTCAGTAGGATTGTATTCCTCTTCTCACTACCCACTGAGCCAAGCAGCTGTGTCTCAACAATTACAGAAAAAAAACCCCACAAAACCATAATATCAAGACTGACTTTGTTAGTGGAGCCTAAGGGAATTGCTGTGACTTCTAATGCTAGCCTCTCTCCTCCAGGTAACACTCCTGCTGCAGGATACGGGCTTCTGTGTTACATCAGGCAAGAGCCCTGGTTTGCCTGTCTAACTCTAGATACAACCACACCTGACACAGAAACAAACATCAGCTAAGGAGCTGTGTTAACAACCCAAGCCATGAAACCAGGGCTTGCACAAACTGACAGCAAACTGAAGCCGTTTTTGGTGCTTACTGACCCCAGGGACATACCTGGTATGGCTGAATGAACAACACTCCCTCCACACCCTTGGCTAGTGTCACCCTGGGTTCCTTAAACTGTGCAATTATCCAAAACACTTACTTATTTTAAAACATTTGGTTTAAACAACTCAAATTCCAGGCAAAACAACAGGCACATGAAAACAACAGTATTTTTTTTTTGTAAAGTAGGTAGAGGGTTTTTGTTGGTTTTTTTTTTTAAAGCACGTTTTATAATGTAAATATAACATGGATGAAAAAAAGAAAAAATGTTTTCAGCACAAAAGCGACTGTAATTCCCAATTAAACAATGCCTAATAAGTATTGGTATTGTTTTGTCGCTGTGGAGGCCACCACTAACATCACACAATGTGTAGGGCCCAAAGCTCTTGTTTGTTTCTAAAGCAATCAGGTCACACCACTCAGTTCCCCCCAATTTATTTAAATCTGTTACTTTATTTCAAGTGCTAATTATCTCTCACAACAAACAGAGCCTTGTCGGCTGCAATTACTGGCATTATAATAGATTATCAACAGAAAAGTGTGTCTTGAAGCAAGAAGTGTTGCCTTGGTTACCAACCCAAAATGCTCCTGGATTGCAACTGTAACCACAATTTCCTGATTATACCTGAAATATTTTGTGAGCTAGGCCCCTCTTTTCCTCCTAAATTATTACAGGGCATCATCAGCCAAATTTTACCCTACAGAATTGTGATTTAAATCAATGGATGGTGCAAGTTTGGAGCTGGTGGTAGATTATCTTAAAGACAAAAGAAAGGGTCTACATTTTGTATTAATAGAGGGGGATGTATTTTGCTTTTGGAGTTAGCATACACAGGAATAATTCCTCTGTCTTCCCAAGTGTTATGCCTGACTCATAAATGAGAATAGGCTCTTGTCCAGTAAAATGAAGCAGGTGTGTTTCATAAGGCCATTCTCCTTCCTACCAAATACTCTGAGGTATGCGAAGAGCTGGCACCAACTATGGAGCCTTGGATTGGTTGTAAATGCAGTTTTCAGGATAGTTGCAAGATAGGGTTTTGATTTGACTTGGCAGAAGGAGAAATGTCAACCGTGAAGGAAGCGGGAGTTCAGGCGAGAAGTTGGGAGGTTGGGTATGTCTCTCATCCTATGTCACACAGCCAAAAGCTAAATGCCTCTGATTGCCTAAGAAATATGTGCTTGTCTTTCATTCCATGTACGGTTGCTTAAAATAGGAGGGAATCAAAGCCAGTGGAGATACAGTGCCAAAACTTACTGACCTTGTCAGTTGAACGAGGTTTCAGGACTGCTCAGCCTCTAAAGGGAAGACAGAAAAAAGACCAGGGTGCCTAAATGGTACTTCCATTAAATGTAGTCAGGTATATCCTAAACTGCGGTTCTACAGAGCATCAGTTATTTGGATCCCCAGCTTGTCACTCATAATCTTTTATGGGCAGTTTTCTCCTTATAGACTTTCCAGAAACCTTATGATCCACTTCAGTGCACAGAGAGCAGCTTCCTAGCCTTGAGATTTTTGAACAGCTTGTTGCCTGATCGAGATCTTCAAACAATATATTCATGCATTTGCTTCTCCCAGAGGAGTCTGAAAATTTTGGGAATGCCTACTGGATTGGGTGAAATGTGCTGGAAGCCACTGCTTTCATTTAAGTTCTGTCTTAAATTGGAGCTTTTCTGAACAAGTACTGTGGCTCAGCATTAGGACATTTGGCCAGCAAGGGGGAGTCCTGAGTGGGTTACCTCACCTGCCTGAACCCCTCCCTCTCATCTCCCTGTGTGCCTGTATTGCCAGGATGGGGGCTGCATTTTCCAGCCTCACTGTGTGAGCTGTGCCTGGTGCAGGAGAGACTCAGCAATGATTTGGGCTAGAGGGAGGGAGGGAGACCATAACCAGCTGTGTGGTTATGGCATTTAGTTTAAAAGAGAGAGTCCCAAGTTCCAGTCCCAGCTCTTTCTGTATTTTATCTGGGTAAAATCCATGCAATGTAAAATAGATCCCTTTCTAGGAGCGTGCACTGGGACCAAAAACTCTCGCTCTCAGAGGAAAGTTCACAAGAATAATCTGAAGAGTCGTGGTCCCTCTTGCTTACACACACTCTTTCTCCTCTCTCCCCAGCCCAATTAGCACTGAAGCTCTTTGGCTTTTCAGAAAAGGACTTAAGGGCAGGCTCCCACCTTCACTGACGGCTGTGTTATGGCACCCAGGCACGCACCCGCGCACCCGTACAGGCACAGTGCTGCTGCTAGGCTGTCACTTGGCAGTTAGGGTGGGAACGTGTAGATTTGCATCCCCTCAGGGTGAGAAAGGACTCACACCCGCATGTGCTGGGTCTCAGTTAAGCACTCTAACACTGCAAAACCCTACAGGCGGCGGTGGCAAGGATGGTGGCAAGGTGGCAAGGATGGCAAGGTGGCAAGGATGGTAAGGTGGCAAGGATGAGCCCAATTTGCCTCTTTGAGGCATGAAGCAGAGTTAGGGGGGGGCCATCTGAGCACTGCTTGGAGGGCAGTGCTCCCCAGTATTGCTGACCCTCTGCCACCCAGCTCTCGGTTAGCTGCTCATCTAGGGCGCTGCTGATTTTTTGTGGGTGGTACTCTGGTATCTGTCACTCTTCTTGTCATCTTATGCGGAGGTCGGGCACATGAGCAACAGGCAGTTGGGGATCTGGGTTACACAGCCTGTGAGATACTGCGCATAGCTTCATGCTCCCACAGCAGCCACACAAGCCAGGGAAATTAGTCCTGCTTTGCTGCTTTGCTTACATCCATTTTTGAATGGATGAACCTCAAATTCTTAACACAGGTGAACTGGCACTGTTTTATGTAGCTGTTTTATTCTGTGTTTATAAGTAAGGTCTCACCTGCTGAAATGTGAAAAATAACCCGTGGTGTTAGTACTCCACTTACTACTGCAGTGCCAACACAACTCAAAGAGAGAAAACGTCGTTCAGCTCCCCTTTGTGTGCCATCCACAGAAGGCTTAGGATGCTCCAAGCGTGTTTTGCTCAGATGATGGGATTGTGCGGCTGTTGCCAGGACCCAGGATGGCTGACACAGCTTTGGTGATCACACAGACACCTAGGACCAGAACTGGGAAGGCAAAGCTGGTGAAGAACTGTCGTCACCAAGGGAGTGTTTCTTGGCTCTGGCTGATGTTACAGAAATGGTTTGTGCTACCTGGCACTTCCTTTGGCAATAGCAGCAGAAATCAGAGGCTACATAGAGGGCAAGGCTATGCAGTTTCACCAGGCCATCTGGGTCTCTTTTCTCAAACTCCACAGGTCTGGGAGGGGTCAGACAAGGGGTCTGATTTCTCAGGAGGGCTGGATGAGTGGGACTGCTGAGAACAGTAAATCATCACTGATGGAAATATCACCTTTAAACCAATCAAAACTGCATTGAGAGACATGTTTTTATTTCAGCTTTGGAATAATTAGCTAGGTATAAATAGAAGGGTTTGGGGGGGTTCTGCAGGTCACTAAGGAGCATACTCTGGAGTCCCCTCTTCCTTCAAGTATTTCATCCCCTTAATTTTTAAGACATAAGCACTGATCTGTACTCACAGCAAGAATAACTGGTTTCTATTTATCCAAAACCAAATGTAAATATTTCCATAAAGATAAAATTTTAATGTAGGGCTTTATGACGAAGGTTATTATTTCGAGGCTGCCATTCACAAAGTTGTGCTGCTATGGTTTAAATGGAAAATTTTAGAGCCTCTCCTATGAGGACAGGCTGAGAGAGTTGGGGCTGTTCAGCCTGGAGAAGAGGAGGCTCCAGGGAGACCTGATAGTGGTCTTCCAGTACCTCAAGGGGGCCTACAGGAAAGATGAGGAGAGGCTGTTCAGTAGGGCCTGTTGTGATAGGACAAGGGATAATGGTTTAAATTAGAAGGAGGTAGGTTTAGATTAGATATTAGAAAAAAATTTTTACAATGAGAGTTGTAGAGCACTGGTTGCCCAGAGAGGTGGTGGATGCCCCATCCCTGGAAACATTCAAGACCAGGTTGGATGAGGCTCTGAGCAACCTGATCTAGTCAGGGATGTCCCTGCTTCTTGCAGGGGAGTTGGACTAGATGACCTTTGAAGGTCCCTTCCAACTGTAGCCATTCTATGATTCTATTATTCTATGATTCTAAAATGCTGAAATCAGACACAGCTATGAAAACTAGAGAATACCTGAACTGGAGAGAGAAAGTCATGTCAGGGCTAAAAAAGCAGAGTGAAGAGCTGGAAACGAAATAGACAAGTACGCAACCAATGCCAGTCATTGCAGTATCATCAGAAGAACATCATGACCCGTGGTGTAATAGGGCTTTCCCAGAATACGTGCTTCTTTGGATTAGCCTAGGAAATGAACGGAACTGTAATACAGCTCCTTCAACAGATGCATTTTGGCTGCTCCAAAAATCAATTTATTAATTCTAAATAAACTGAAGTTTAAATAAAAATAGACTTCTTTAGGAGGAAGTAGCTAGGATGGAGTGGGAGTGCTGAGGAGGAACAGTAGCGCAGAGAGAAGACTGAGCACCTAGAGAACAAGCTTAATGTTAGTCCATTAGGCTCTTGCTAAAATTAGATTTTTCCCATTTTTTTCCTAACTTGGGCTTTTGCATTGTTTTTGATAAGACCTCCTGCTCCACTGGAATCCTAAATACATGCTTGGGAAGTAATACAGATTAATTTCTGCCTTGATATTTTCAGTGCCTGGCAGCGCTCCACACTGCCGAGGAGAAGGATAGCTGACCTCTGCGTGTAGTGTACAGGACTGCTTGTGGATGAAGTGGGCATAAGCAGGTTTGTGCAATTGTTTAGATGTGGTATTTGAATGGCCTCTAATGCATTTTGTCTGCATGGAGCCAGCACTGGAATACGTCTAAAAGGCCCCCCTACTAGAATGCAACAGGTTTTGACAACCACCGGTGCTCAAAGGAAGAGCAAATATGTGAGTTAGACCGTTTTAGGAATTTTTTTTTTTCTTTTGCAAAGAGAGTTGTCATATTGCAAAATGATGAAGTTGTACATAATAGGATGCTGACTGCAAAATATGTTACAGTCATGCTCTCCTATTATTTAACAATGTAGCTACGGCTATTTACCAATCCTAGATTGCCAAACCACAGAAGAGCAAAACTACACATAAAACTTAGCATGTCTGCAACAAAAATTTGTGCTATCTGAGGCTACGTTATTACACTTTAAAACTGTACTAAGGAATAAATTTATTGTGCATTGTTTGCCTTAGAGGTGAGTGGTTCTGAAACTCTATTTCTTGTTTCTGTATAATCATACTTCAGTGAATTTTGAAGTTTTAACAAGAGTGTGGGGTCAGCTTCCTTAGGCAAGTTGAAGAAATGATTTCTGATTATTTAGTTAGTAGTGGTGGTGTGGTGGTCCTCTAATCATACACCTAGCACCTAGAATGAGGTGGGAAAATTAGTCTGTGGTGTGCCGTTAAAATAAATCGATAAATAAACTCAAATGAAATGAAAAAAAAAAAATAATTTTAGACTCCTTCTAGAGCTGCTTTTGTTTTCTGCCAACAATGGAAGTCTAAATAAAGAAGAGAGAGACACACACATACACACTGGAAAAGTAAAAATAACTTTTTTCTAATTAATAATTTTCCTGTCATAGACTAAAATTAACAACATGGCACCGTGCAAGCACAGAATGAAGGGAAATACTCTGCCCCAAAGCCTATACAATGAGAAAAAAGCAATTAAAAAATGCAACCAGGTCCCTTGATTTTCTCTTTTTACTACCCTTCTATGAATGTCCTTTATTTGCAATGCTTGCTTCTGCATTCCTTAAAGACTCCAGATTCCTCAGTTCCAGGATTTGGGGGCAGATGGGAGCTGTTGGATCTGGCCTTTGCTCTATTTCCTATGGAATATGCTCCCTTCTCAGACGGGGAGCTCTTCCAGAATAGAAATAACTAATGATAATGCGACTACTTGAAAGCCACATAGAGGGAGGGAGGAAAGAGATGCTATTCACTTTGGCGGTACAAATAAAGTGAGAGCTTTCTTTCTACCGGCATGTGTGGGAAGGGCAACAACAGAGCAATTACATGGTGGGTGGGAAAGGGGATTTTGTCACTTTGGCAGAGCTGACAGACAGAAATAAACTGCTTCTAGGGGGATAGCAGGTTAAGAACTTGCACATCAAGAGCATAAGCAGAATTAAAATGGGCCCTTAAGGGGATTTATTGAGGGCTGGGTTTTTTTTTTCTTAAAGTGCCTAAGGCCCCTACTATTTCATTGTGTGCAAGCCAACAATCAGGAGTGGGGAGAGAGTGAGCAAGTTGCATCCAAATTGGTAAAAACCAGTTCTGACTGCAAGAATATGATTGCAACCCTTACGTGAGTGTTATAGATGTGGGAGAATGGCACATTCAGCTCGTAGGGCAGTGAGAGAAGGCGTCGTGGTTAAGAAGGCAGCATGGAAGAAACCTTCTCCCCTCTTCTCAGTTTAATAGAGGAAAAGACACTGAAAACTTTTCAAACCAAGCCCTTTTCCTCTTTTTTTTTGTAGGTAACAAAGCCATGTATTGGCCTTGGTGTCCAGAGCGGTATAATACGGCCTTAGGGCACACGACGCACTGCCAGGATGAAGCACCAAATGATTTGAACTACTCTGAATTTACCTGCATGGGCACTTGAATTGCTTCTATCTGTGAAAGACTTTTTCAGTGGATGCAATTGTGCTACTCTTACTTTCCCTTGGTTTCCCTAGAATTCTGTATTACACGTATAAGGCTAGAAGGCAAAGTCTGCTCCAGTTCAACTGGAAGAGGGGAACAAAGCATAGCTGTTCTGTACCCATGACTGCAGGGTGCTGACTGGGGGAAATAATATTACTAAAATGGGTCAGAGTAACAATGGATTGTCGATGTACACATTCTGGCTATGGAGATGGTTGTGCTTCTTTTTCATATTTTTTCTCTCAAAAAGAAAACAACTAGTGACCTCCACCAATGTAGACTGGCACGGACAGTTGCAATGCAATCATTTTGAATTGGAAATAGCAGATTGCTGCAAAAGAAAGATAAGAATTATGATACACGGAATATATGAGGATAAGTTCGTGCACCACAAGTTCATTTCTCCCATCTCTATCCCTTATGCTCATCTCAGGGGGAGTCCTCTGATACAGCAAATCCAGCAACTTTGCTGTCCCTTTCCTCTCCAGAAGAAGTGATGGAGGGGACGTCAACCTTCTCTTCCAGTGCTGAGCACTGCGAAGGGCTGGGTGGTAGAGTTTCCCTTCACACATAAAACCTGTACTGTTATTTCACAGACCCAAGGTTTCACCCAAGATGCCAACAACCAAATTTGAGTGGCTCATCGTTTAGCTGTGCCAAGACTGAGCAACTCACTACTTGCAACACTGCTTGCAAAAGCAGGCCGTGCTGCCATGCAGTGCGCTACAGCTAAAAGAGAATAAGGCTGCCTTCAGCAAGACAGCCTAGAGATTTTTTAGATGGCAGATGATTGGTGATGTCACATAAAATTGACAGCTCTTCAGACAAAAGGAAGAAGTTTGACTTAATGAGTGCTATGGGTGGGTGTATAAGCAAAGACTTTTCTAAGAATTATCATTACCTAGGAAAGGCAATTTTCAGCTGAATTGACATTTCAGTAATTAAGGGCCAACGTAGAGAATCTTGGTCATTAAAACTATTTAAATTTCCAAATTGCTTAGTTTAGAATTGCTTATGGTTGAACTGCTACTGACAGCTCCATCACTTTCTATTCTCAGCCAGCTTGATTGGCAAATTGATGAGGTCTGTACTGTGCAGCCACAGTTCCATCTTGGTGCCAAAAAATCACTACCTGGAGCAGAACAACGAGTAGCGACTATGGTCAGATCAAATCACAATGAATCCAAGTTTTATATTCGCTTCTTGATAGTGTATATGCATGTTAAAGGGGTCATTGGGTGGCAGATTATTGAAAGTCATAGTGTAGGATGTCATCTTATTTTAGTTATTTAAATTTACCTCTTCAGCGTATGTTTTTTATCAGACTAGTTGGAATCCACATTGCTGGGCTAATGCAGAACTTAATATTTTTCCAGCTTTTTTCCTCTGTGTTGACAGCCTCAGGCGGACAACACTTTTCAAATGGTGAATGCTATTTAAGTGGTCAAAGGAACTTTTTTGAGTGAGATGGGTAAAAGAAACATCTGGACCTTCTGAGAAGATTCCATTATGTCTTAAAGCAACTTTCCTAATTTTGAGAGTGAACCATTGTATGCTCTACCTGCCAGTTGTTTTAATTCTCTTGTCATACCAAAGTCAAAAAGACTGGGAGAGAGAAACCATATTTTTATTTTAACAATTTAGAAGACTTTGTGCATTATTCTGCAAGAATGAAGGCACTGGATCTCTTTTAGCTTCAGCATGTTGGCCTCCTTTTCCCCTCCCTGTAAAAATGTATTACGGTGTACTTTGTTCTACTGACTTAGAGGGAGAATTTTTTTTTTAGTCCCTCTTCCTCTGTACTGTCACTTTTGATTCACAGTTGCTAAGCGTTGCAAAAGCTCACCAGAGGGACACTCACATAGTGTGATTTGCAAACTTTGAAATAACACCCACCAGCAGAAGCACCATATGCTACGAAGTTGCACGGTAAACTGACAGCAGTATTTCATTTATAATTTGAATTTCCAAAAATGTCAGTGTTTTTCACATCAACAAATGCCTCTCAGCTTGCAG
The DNA here is from genome assembly GCA_009806455.1 of Tetrax tetrax. NCBI lineage: Eukaryota > Metazoa > Chordata > Aves > Otidiformes > Otididae > Tetrax > Tetrax tetrax. The sequence goes on from WHYT01017009.1 coordinate 264,797, forward strand.
AGCATGACTCTTTCCTCTGAGTGGACATTAAATTATGCTAATTCTGCTTAAATTTCCACAGACTTTATTAATGACAGCCACATTAAAATAAATTCATTTTTATTATGGTGACTTGTGGTATTGAGACAAAATAAATCTGTGAATTTTCTGAACGCGTAGCTAAGTCATTTGGCTTATATACTATACAAATGTGTGTGTCGTTTACAACATGTGGACTTTGTGGCTCTCTATAACATTGATAATCCAGTGCACCCTTTTTGATAATAAAATAAAGTACCAAGGAATATTTTTTTAATCAATCAAAGGCAAACTTCACATAAAACACAAGCTGTTCCCTTTGTGGTTAATTTTCATCCAGCTGCACTTAAGTACAACAGAGCCAGCAGAGAAAACTACTTGGCAACACTTCCTAATTAGGGGACGTTAATTACAGCTAAATACTATACAATTTCTATGTTATAAGAGTTCATCTAAATCAATGTTATTATGGTACTAAAGGAATTAATAATGATTTCATACTTAGAAGCTGTTGCCAAACTACCCATTAGTTCAGAGTTTAAAATGACTTTACAATGCAATCTCTAAATCTGCGTTACATAAAACACTGGAGCACTCACAGACAATCACACATGGCGCTTCTATTGTGTATTAATAACCGCGCCTGATGGCATCCCGTCTTCGTGCTGGAGTGTTGAAGGGGTGGGTGAGAGAGAGAGAGGGAGGAAAAGGCCCCGCGAGACAAGGCGTACATCCTCACAACCTGTGAAAGTGCGATCTCTCTCGGAGAACGGAGATCAGGCCATCCGCTGGGAGATTTGATGCGGATTTCATGAGGCGGGTGGGCAAGCAGGCAGACCCACTAACAAAACCAGAGACGCTTCGTACATGAGCAGTTCAAATTCTAACGCAGAAATACCAAACTGGGGGTGTGTAGAGTTGTGCCGTGGGAACACAGCCCCTCAGTTCATCGAGGAACATGGCTTGCTCCCAGACCACCGCTTCAGACCTACCCCTCCACTTAGGATGGAGAACTTGTGACGGAGCTGGTCCATGCTAAAATGTCCTTCACTGCACGTACTTGTATTCTTTTTTAAATAAAACACAATGATTTAATCACTTTTTTTTGCATCTTGTGATTCTAGCAGCATCCGCCTCACTAAAATTATGGCTTAGCATTTCTAAATCAATCCACATTAGGAAAAAAAGGAGGAACATTAACCTACTATGAAGATGGAGAATTTATCTCAGGTTATTTCTAATTAAACAGGTGCCTATTACTGTCATAGCAGCCTTGTCAGTAAAATGGGAAGAGAGATCAGAACCAGACTAGATCCTCAGAGCAAACTAACACCTGGTCCATACAGAGGCAAGGAAGCTACTGAGCTACGAGTCTGCAGTGCCTCAGTGCAGGCTTGGCAAGGAGGAAGCTTGAGTGGCTTAAAGCTCTCTTTGTGCTCACTCGATCTGAGACAACTCCAGTCCCTCCAATTTCCCTGAGCGTAATTCATACAATTTACAGTGCTCTCCCTGTGCTGCAAGAGCTCGTTGGTCTTCTCCTCCACTCAGAGTTATTGCTAGCCTGGAAAAAACTTAGCTGTACCCTTCATTTCCAGTGCCACGGGGAACTTCTTCCTTAGTCTCCAGCTCCTTTTTGTCTCATTCTGCCCCTTTTGTTCAGCATGGTGGATGAGGTATGGTATGTGCAAAAGAGACATCCGCATTCGGGATGGGGGCTGCTTTACAACTTCATTGGTTTCCTTCTGGGAAATGGGCAGAGATAGATTAGTGTTGTTGCAGGGAAAAGCTGCTCTATTCATATGTTTTAAAGCAAATCAGGATCAGAGCAGGTTATTGATTTATTAATGACATGTAATTAACTAGCAATCAGTGAACTATACATCCAGGGTCAATGTCAGCAGTACAACAGACAAAACACAAGATGTTTACAAAATGTAAATGCACACTTGCAAATTCAAGAAAGGCCTTCCATAAGTAACCCCAAAAAGTTACCCCCATGCTCTTCTACCGCATCCACCCCACGTGAGGATGAGGAGGGACCCCACCAGGAGACATATGGCCACCTGCGATGCAGGTCCCCACTCCTTGTGCCCCGTCCTGTCAGCCCACTCACGGTGTCCCAGGCAAGGAGGGAGGTGGGGAGGTGAGTGAGTCTAAGTGAGTGTGGGCCCCTAAAAAAGGGTGAAAGAACCTTGTGGGATTTTAAAGCCCAGCAAAAGAAAAGTCACATTTGGCAAACACACACAGAGTTTTATAAGACAGCTCCTGAGCTGCTGGCTTTGAAGAACCGACCTCCAACCAAGTTATAAAAGTTGCTTTGCTGCGTTGCCCCAGGACGGGAACATCAGAAGGATCAGTAAGTAGACAGATGCAAAATTAACCCTTTCTAAGAAGTCAGCTGCAGGATCATGCAGAGAAAATATTTTTACATTGACACAGGTATCCACAATCACCTAAAAAAGACAGGCAACACTGGGAGATGTGTAAACACTTAACGGAAATAATCACCCATGCAGACTATATTTTTTTAAAGTTTTGTTCCAGCTGTGGACAGAAGCAGTAGTGATCAGACAGGCTTGCTAATCCAAACGTATCTAAACCGGCTGGGTATGTGTGCATGGCATCCCAGGGGGGACACTCCAGGGCCACCCCAGAAGAACAAGAGGCACGAGGCCAAGTGCCTGAAGGCGTGCCCAAAGTAAAAATCAGGAAGGCAGCAATGCTGCAGCTAGGTTTGTGTCCACGTCCCAGGGTATCACTAGCCTGGCGCAGGGTTAACCGCTGTGCCCATGTCTCAGATGCATAAGATCTCCAGGCTTTCGTTCACATCGTCACTGCTATGCTCCAGACAGGCAACAGGGTATTCTGCCTGCAAACCACAATCTTTTGCCTTTCAGTTTATAGCGAATGCACTTTTTGGTTAAGAAAACATATCTGTATTAGTACTAAAATCGTACTTTAGTAAAACATTTATTAATATTTACACTAGAAGTACACTAACAGATAGTGCTGTGTCTTCTACGTATGGAGCAAAGGGCTGACTGGCAACAAACTGCTGTTTTGATAAGAATACCTTCTGCTTAGGAACTATTCTTAAGTTTATTTTTCAAGTGTTATTCCAAATCCATGTTATAAAATATTTATAAGTGCACTTAGGAGCATGGTTATGGTATAGCTGTAAAAGAAAAAAAAAAAACCACCCCCACAACTGGTGTCTTTTTGCATACTTAAATTGTCATAACCAATTTGCAGTTCTCTCACCCTGGGGCTGTGCAAAGCTAACCCTCACAACAGGGGGGTTGCTGCTAAAGCACCCGTGGACCCCCACCACCCAGCTCTGGAGATCGCCTCTGCACCAGGCACAGTCGCGGAGCAGCCCGAGAAACCCGGAGGGAAGCGGAGTGAGTCTGTCACCTTAAGGATGTGAAAGAAGGTGTTCCTGTGACAATAAAAGCACTCCTAAGTGCACCTCCAATCATGAATCATTTTCAAAATTGCTCCTGGCTTTTTAATTTCTTTCATTTGGAGGATTTATAGTGTGCCGATGTGCCAGAATGTTTATTCCATGGGCTGCCTGTCACGTGGTGCCCCATTGGCAAGGTACCAGGCTCCGGTCCGCATTCATCTAAACCTCTGCAGTCATCATCTGTGGTTTCTAATAAATGACTGATAACTCTGAGCGTAACTCTTGCAGCGATTAAAGTTAACATCGGTACAGAGTGCAGGCTGTTTCAGCTGGTTTTTGACGGCTATTTGCCATTCTTCCTTTTCAGTATTGCCATCACTGAAACAAAAAGCTTCTCGTTTGAAAATTATTTATGGCGTGTTGCAGAGCTTTATAAGATTTTCATACACCACTCTGCAAGCTGGTATCCTTTTGGATTAGAGTGTACTCTCAATTTCAGTACACGGATGAGAACGACTTGATTTCTTTTCATAGTTTGCAGCTCCAGAATGTCCATGAATATGTATTTTGTCTTTCGACACTCCTTTGTGCCGGCTTTTGGGAAAGATTCTGCAGAATCAAAGAAGTTAAAGAAGAAGTGGACCCATTAGAGCATCCAGCCCATCTGCCTCCCCACGCAGGCTTACACTTTCTGAACGTAGCTGTCTCAGCTGAGGGGCTTCTGCTGCTTCCCTGGTGGGCTGCCAAACAGCCTCTCCTAACTACTGACAGAAAGACTTGATGGTACTCACTCTAAATTTTCCACTTGTTATTTTTGCCTGGTGCACCTAATATAATCTCAGTATTTTTTATCAAACCATTCTCCTCCATTGCTGGAACTCACACCTACCTCTATCAACATGCTATTGCTTGTTTGCATTAATGACACATAAGGGCACTAGCCAGGAACCACAACACATCACAGCAAGTGCTGTGTGAAAACAGAGCTAAAAAAATCAATCCCTGCCTCAATGAGTTAATTGCTCAGAAGAATTAAATGCATGACAAGAAACAAGGAATAAACACTGAGGTCTGGAGGGTGAAGCATATCAAAGTTACAAAACACTAAGTACTAAGGTTGCCCGTGCCACCGTATCTCGACCTTTGTAAATACTGCTTTCAGTGACAATGTTGTTCCCTGTCCATCTGTCTATAGCTCTTCCAGCAATTCCCAAAATTAAATTCATGGAGGGGAACTTAGGTCTGCGAACCATTTTCTTTTGGTCTCAGTGTCCTGGTTTTGGCAGGGATGGAGTTAATTTTTTCCTCTCAGTAGCTGGTATGTTTTGGATTTCGTGTGTGAAGAATGTTGATAAACACCCTGATGATATGAGTTGTTGTGAATGAGACCAGGGACACCGTCCTGCTTTCCAAGTCTTGCTAATTTGCAGATGCAGGAAGCTGGGAGAAAGACAGACAGAATAATTGATCCAAACTGGCCAAAGAGAGTATTCCATGCCATAAACGTCATGCTCAGTATATAAGTGGGGGCTGGCCGGGGTGGGTATCTGCCTTCCTGGCATCCATCTTTCTCTTCAGTTTGCTGGCATCGTTCCCTCTACCTTGCTGGCTCCCTTTTTGCTCCTTTGCTTGCCGCTCGGTTTTGTTTCCGTGATCGCTGCTCGGGACGGGCTGTATCGGTCATTGGGACATCGGGTGGTGAGAAAACATACATTGTTTACCTTGTATATTTTAATATCCTTACATTCTGTTATTATTGTAGTTTTCCTTCGTTATTTTAGTAAATTGTCGTCATCTCAACCCACGAGTTCTCCTTCCTTCCCAATTCTCTCCCCCATCCCGCCTGGGAGGGGGAGGGTGAGCAAGAAACTGTGTGGTGATTCGGGCTAAACCATCACACTCAGTATTCCTCCACTTCTGATGAGGCACAGTGTTTCTGGCAGGTTCACTCCCACTTTTCTTGCCCAGATCACCTCACGCTTGCTGTGCAGTTGCCAGTTGTTGCTTCTGGTCTTCTGAGGCATCTCGCTCCAAAGCCTTTCCTTCCGCTTTCCCTGCTCACACTGGTGCTCCCCATTTCCTTTAGTTCTCTAACCCATGCCAATGCCTTTCTCTCCCTCTAGTCCAGCTTTTGCCTGCCAGTGGCATTACACTCTTCCTGCAGGCACCATGCACCATACCAATGCCACGAAAGGCAGGTGCCAAGGATTGGGACCATTCTCGCCCTTGCCACAGGTTCATGCACAGAAATGTGAGAATTTCACAAAGCTCAATTGCCAAAGTTTCTAGGTGTGGGCTGAAAACCCCCAGCCCACTCCATATTTTTATTCAGTTTTATTTTCTGTTTTTTAGAAGAAAGCTCAGCCGAGGAAGACATCTACCTAGAAAATTTCAGTCCAGGCAATTAGCTCGCCAACGCCACAATTGGAGCATAATGGAGAATATAACATTTATGACTCTTAAAAGCATTAGAGACTCTATCTTCTGCCTAGAACAAGCGTTGTTTCTAAGGAAGGATTTAAAGCTCTACTTGTGCTTTGCTCATGCACTTTACCACTCTTCTCTGGAAACGTACCCTATTGACCAATTACGCTGTGTTCAAACACACAAGCAGCAATTAACTTACTCATCTGCTTCACCTGTCACACGTGTATTTAAAATTCTGTCTTAGCATCTCGGCGTTTCTTAATCTTGTCAGCAAAACCCAAAGCACCTATGTATTCTGAGGCACTGCACTTTTTTTTTTTCTCTCCGTGTGTTGCACCAGTTTTACACCCCATTGAGTTCAGGAGAGCTATACAGCAGCAAATTAGGCCCAAAGTACATATACAGGCTTAAATTCGTTCGTAAAACACTGTACCACACTGCTCTGCAGCCCTCTAATGGAGAAAATGGCAGACGTGTTCGGAAAAACAAAATGGAATTAATGCTTAACAAAGAAATTTCCCCTGGAGGAGGCAGCTCTGCAAACACATATTCAATTAAGAGCAGAGAGATATTTTCCTGCAGTCAAAGTGACTTTTATTCATGCATTTATTTGTTTATTCGGAGCAGAAAGTCATGAGTTTTCTTTTTAGTGAGAAGCAGAGGTTGGGGGCAAATCGAATGAGGTGAAACCTCCTGGAAACCTCAGCCTCCCCACCTTTGCTGGGGAAATCCTTGCTACTGGGGACATTCCTTGCCTCTCTGCCATGTCTCTGAGCCAGTCTGCAGGCAGAGGCGGTGGGTGTCCAGCGAGCAGCCCTTAATTCCTAGCCATCCTCTCTGAAGACGTTGTGCGTTGCCCATACCGTCTCATTAGAGTTAGTCTAACACAATACACTTAACAAGTAGAGTGCTCTCCCACATTGCTAACATACCCGTTTCACCCTGACCAGCTGCGTGGAGTTGCTTCGGGCTACGTCTGCTCCTTCTTCTCCAGCAAAGCCTAAAGCAGCGTAACGCCAAGCTGCTCCTGCTTGTCAGCGGTTCTCATCAGGAGGACTCTGTGTTGGGATCTTATCTGGCACTTTCAGGACACGCTTAAGAAAAGTTTCAGAAATTCTGAAACAGCTTTGCCTTCAGTCTGCTGGGGATACCTTTTACGATGCCTTTCACTTCTGTTTCTGCTGCGTCCTCCTTAGCTTAAGTGTCTGAAAGAAATAGGAGTTGTGGGAATTCACTCAAGATCATGGTAGGGAAAAGTAACAACATTTTTCTCAAATACTGTAGGAATATGCCCGCTCTGGCTTCCACTGAGTTGTTCGGGTATGTTGGACATTCATGTTGTAAAGGTAGCTAAAGATTTCTGTCATTTCTGACTCTTCCTGTAAGCTGAGACACTAGTCAGAGCACTGTGCCTTTTTTGTAAAACCCTGCATCATACACTCAGGAATAAAGGAGGAAACCATACAGCAGCTAATCTGAACAAGCCAAACGACCCACGCTAGCTCTCCAAGAAATGTAGTGGCTCCCAGTCCAGCCTCAGCATATCTTCAAGGTATTTATTTAAAGCGCCTCAATCTTTAAACAGGTGCAGAGCAGGTCACTTTTCAGACCATGAATTTTTAGGAGTAATTCAGAAGCACATTTAGCAGAAGAGACCCGGGATGACACTGTTTTACAGAGTGGCACCAGTATTTTTGTGAGTACTTGCCATGGTCAAGGATGGGTGTGGTCTGGCTGCCATGTGGGGAAAAAAACATATGTTTGTGTAGATGTTCCCTAGTCTGCTGTCATCAAACACTGAAACAGTGCCTTTAAAAGTGCTGAAGAAAGTAGAATGAAGACCCTAGTGTCTAGATGTATAGTTAACGGGGCATTACTGGATGATGTGATCCTACCAGATTGCAGGGTTTATTTTTTTTTACAGCATTGGAGGACTCTTCAACCCTGAAGGGACCAAGGAAGGGAGGATGGAGAGGATGGAACCACCTGGATGTGCAGCACTGCAGGTTTAAAGCTCCAAGTCCCAGGGCTCAGCGCACATGATACATCTGTTTAACATCCTTGCTGCTTCTGGGCTTCACCCTGAGAATTGCTCCAGCACCACAGAGAATCCCCCCTGTGCTCACATTAGGCTTCTCTTAATGTTCAGAGGGAAACAACAGAAGTTCCCTTTTTCCTTTACAACTCTTTCACTTTCTGCCTAATGAAGGTAGAATATAAAATGCTGAAGGAAAACGCACTTTTCCCCCTACAGTAGAATTTCTTTTCCAGTTATTTTTAATCTGACATCTGTTTTAACATGCACTCACACACTACATTTATTTTAATTTTTTTCTGTCCCTTGTGTTTTATTATTTACCTCCTGTTCCGAGGAGATCACAAAAGATTACACTTCTGTGAAGCAATAACGGCAGTGGCGATGATCTCTCTTACTTCTCACAACTTCTCTTTTTACTCCCTTATTTTTTCTTTATCTACATCTTCCTGTCACTGCCCTCCCAGAGGCCTCGTTACAGTCGCTATCAGATGGGGCGATGGCAGTCACGGGTTTTTTTGGAATTGAACAGATTTGTGCTAACTAGAACACAAAGCACTTCTTGTTCAGAGCCTGGATAGTCGTTCTTTGCTCTGGTTCAAGTCATGCTTTATAATAAGGTAGCGCAAGAAATCACGCTCTGGGTGAGCTGATGCCTGTGCTTTGAAGAAAGCCCAAGACTCTGCTGAAGGCAGCAGAAAGCAGTCAACACTGAAGCGTGCCAGCCTTCAGCCAGACTTCTGACGTGACGCCGGCTGAATGTTTCATTTCCCCTGGAAATGAAGATAACATCCTTAATCAACTTTCATGTAATTAAATTAAATCATGGAGAATACACATTCTCCAGCTTCTCCGCAGAAGCCGGTTGCTCAGGTCCAAGCATTAGGGTAGGAAAAATAAAAAGTTCTTGATGGATCAGTAACCACCACAGACAGTTTTAGCACCTTCCACCCTCAGGGCAGCCTCTCAGGCATTGAGAGCATGGGCTGGTTCGGGCAGCCAGCAGGCAGGATGGTAACCCTTGGCAGGCTCCTCCATCACACTCCTTCTTGTTCTCCAGGTTGCGACAGTGGTGGGGACCCCTAACTCCTGGGATTACGAAACCAACCTTGTCACTGGCCTCGCATGAGACATTGGGAGTGAACTAGTTGGCTGGTTTGTTTTTTTGTTATAACTAGTAAATAGGTGAAAACTGATTTAAGCCTTTGAAGAAAAACAGAGCTCTTGCTATTATTGAAATGGAAAAATCAATTTATAAAGCTTTCCCTTGTTTTTCTGGGCAAGCCATCATCCATTTTGGGTTTTGTTTTTCTATGACACTGTACTGTATAGACACGATGCTAATCTCTACCAGATGAGCCTGCAAAGCTCCTTCCTCTACTCCTCCCATAGAGAAAGCAAGACTTGAAAAAATAAGTGTAGTCAACCACAGTACTGCTTCCTCAGTTTGTTAACATTCTTTAAAAAATCCTTTGTTTTCACCTCAGCTAAGGAAGCAATTCTAAATTGATGCTTTTACAATACAGTGTTTTCAAACACTCCCTGTGATCTCAGAGATCTGAAACTGTTATGCCTCAAGAATGCTTTGCTTCCAGAAGACCAAATCTTCTGTCATTTCCAAGAATTAGCGATGTCCCCAGATCTCAAACCAGAGCCACTTAAAATCACCAGACTCATTAGGAACGGCTGGAGCGTCTTGTTAGCACTCCTTCATTGCATCAATGTTAAACTTCATTAAAGGATATTAAAACAACTTTGTCACACTTTCTCTTGGAAAGTGGTTACTCTAGGTCCTCACAGAAGGAGAAGGATCTGTAAAATATCCAGAACAGAGGAAAAGTCTCTACAGTATAGCTGTTTGGGACCTGATAGTCACCCATCACCTGATTACTCTTGCTTTTAGGAAGTGCAAGGACTGCAACCTTTCTGGATGCTTTTTTTCTTTCCAAGTCTTACCTCCTCTTAATTTAGCACAGTTCTAGTTTTCTGGGATTATAATAAAAATGGTCAATCAGTAATTTTACCTATGGTGTCTTTGCATATTAAGAATACTCCTATCCTTGGTTGCCCTATTAAATAAGGACTGACCAGATGGACAATTCTCTGTTTTTCTCTCCAGGGCAGGTTACGACTAATTAAAAGCAGTTCCCTCCTTCTACTCCTACTGCACACTACACATACCATCCGGATGTCAGCACTGCTAATTTCAGCAAAAGCTCACCAAGAGTTGAATAAAACTTGCTGTTGTTGTTTTGTGGTTTTTTCCCCCCCAGAGGAGGCAGGGAGCCAAAGTTCCAATTGAGCAAAATAAAATTAAAAGTAGATCAGGTTTTTTTCTGTCTCAGTAGCATGTGCTATGGTATATAATGTATGTTCCCTGCTTCACAAAGGAAATGAAAGAATGAACTTATACAGCTGATGAAATAAAGATATCAAAGTATTACGTGCCCCAGCTGATATGTACACTTCACATATAATTACTATTTAATATCTTTGTTTCCTACAAACCAGAAAAAAAGCTTACCCTCTCTCCCAATTCCCTCTTCTTGTAAATAACCTGATGCAGAATATTCTAGATTTGCAGTTTCTACTTCACTTTCTTCTTGAATTTATTCTCTTCTTTGCAAAATAATATGGTCTACAAAATAAAGCTATTTAAAATCCTAAATGAATAAGTGTTATAAAAATAATAAATTGGTATACAAGACTGACTTGCACAAAACATATGTTATATTCTGAAATATATTTAGATGGGAGTGCATAATTGCCTGTTCCTTTTCTAATGGCCTGAAGCACAGTGCTAAACCTGAACTTTTCCCGAAGTCTATGCAGCGACGGAGCACCAACCCCTCCCTGGTTCCCGACTGAGTTTGAGTCCCCATCGCCTTTCACGTGCTGTTTGCAGGAGTGACAACCAGCTGCAGCAGCCTTGATAGATCTCAACTGTTCCCTGACCACAGGAACAAAGAAGCAGCAAATGGCCATCAGTGATGGGAAAGATGGAAGAGGGGGCAGTGGAAGTGCTGGTCATGGCAAACAGCAGCAAGCCTAGGAGCTTCCAGCTCCTCAAGGGTGGGGTGCAGGTCCTGCCACACCAGCCTCCGACCTCAGCCCAAAACACATTAGTCCCTGTATCCTCTGTGGTCGACTTTCTCACGGGCTCAGTACTGGAATAAGCCCAGCAATGCTTCTGGCCCTGTCCAGCCTCCCCCCACCCACAGCAGGGGCCCAGGAGTCCCACTTCAGCTCAGCACACGGCCCTCAGAGCCTCGCTCAGTTCCATTCCAGGAGCACTGGTTCCCAGCCCTGTGTCCAAGATGGACCTCGCACCAACAGCTACCGCACATGGTAGCTGTTGGTCTCCTGGATGGGCCCTGTGGACAGGCCTTGTCGTATGTCTCCAGCCTGGTCCCTTGCTGCTCCTGATGGGACCCCTGGGCCAAGTTTACCCCCTCGCACCACCTAGGGCTGTCAACAGACCAATACCTGGCTGGCACCAGCAGCTTCTGTAGGAGGAGTGAGAGGCAAGGCTCTGGGTCACGTTGGGAGTCTACAACCACAAACAATATGAACACAACTCGAGTCACAGAGAAGTTAACCAAGACAACCTGTCACTCTAACACTGAGCCTTCTGCATATTCCTCAAAAAAAAACCCCACCCTGAAATCAGAATCATCTTTATTTGAATGTGTTTACAGATTCTGTTACTTTTACATTTTTCCCCACAAAAATTACAAGTTTCAATGGAAAAAAAAATGTTTAAATTACTTTTCAACCCAGCTTCTCCCAAAACACTGGTTGGCTTGGAGTTGCACAGTACTTCACATCGGTGTGTTTGTTGTGTTTATGGAAAAGGGAAGCAGCTGTCTTCGACTTTTCAGGAAGCCAAACCTCTCCCTCCACAAAAGGAGCCTGTTCTGTCTGAAGCAAAGTAACCAGCAGCAGCCCATGCGCACATCAAATCGAAGAGGGATCATAATCAGAAATATAAACAGCTCCTCCTGGCAAGTTCATTGACACATAACTCCCGTGGAAACAGTGAGGTTGTTCTCAGAGGTACTCATGTTAGCGAATTAGGTGGCAAAGTCGGAATTTTAAGGAACTACACAGAGTCCTTCACCTAGAAACTAAAGCATCTCCCAAAAAAACAGCTTCTATCTTCGCCCTGAATGTCCAAAAGACAATCAACAACAATAAAAGTGTACTTTGCAAGTGAGGGAAATCTTTCTGTTCTGAAAGCATTGAAATACACTCTAACATTTATAGGACTAGAGCTAAACAGCAGCAAAATCCAGTGTGCTGTTGCTGGGAGGGCATGGCAGAGGGTCGGCCTGGCAAGCACCCGGTGGGAGCTGACTTCATGTAACGGCCTCTGGATTTCTGAAAGCTCAGCAGCAGAATTTTCCTCTAAATATGCCATCAGGCACTGGATTTTTCCTTCACAAAACTGGCAGTGAAATCAGAAGGAAAACTCATGGCAAAAAAAAAAAGGCCACTTTCCAGGAAAACAAACGTGTGAACATATAGTCACAGCTCAGCCTCATTTTCTATGTTGACACCTAAACCAGAAATAGGCTGAGAGCCTTGGATGAACTATTTCTTGAGAAATTAAGGCCTATTTTTAGTACGGGGCACCGCACATACGATTTTGCTTTCTATGTATGTTGTTTCTCTAATATTTTTTTTCCGTATTCAGCTTTCCTATCTGTCCAAGGTGTTTTGTAGAGCACTAGCGATTCAGGTGGCATAACCATGTAAATAACGGGGTTATTATCTTTATGAAGCACAGATCTCTTTGTAATAAATGTACCTTGTAGCTTGATTTACAGCAAAATCCTCCTCCTACTACTTCCCTGATGAGACCTACTTAAGTCAGTGAGACTAGTCATGATGATAAGATAATTAAGTTTTTAGTACAACTCTGGTTAGTGAGCAGAATGCAGTTCTGAAATAATGAATCTACTAGCTCCGGTCTGATATTCAAAAGGTGTTGATGATTTTGGTATTCTCCTTAACATGCCCTGATAAAAGTGCTTTTTACATTAAAGCTGTAAACCCCGTATAGGACACAATTCAAATCACCTTTTAAATTAAAGAATTGCTTTTAGAATGGCAAAGTTGAAGTTCATCTAGCACAGCAGTGACACCTGCAAACTGACAGTCAACCCCCCCTACATTCAAATGGAAAGATTTGCATGAATGCGTTTTAAAATGACAGGAGACAGGAATGGGAGCCTCTAAGCAAGTTAGACAAAAATTTTAAGAGTGAAAAGCCTAAAAATAGGCCCCTGAATGCATAGTTAGGCACCTATATAGAGGCTGCTTGATTTTCAGTTGTTCTGATCACCCAGAGCTCCCATTAACTTCAGGAGCAACTGTGGATACTCAGCTGTTCTAGAAATCAAGCCACCTTTATTCAAGGGTCTAAATATGGATGTCTGTGCCCAACTTTGGGGGGAAAAAAATACAAAAAAAAAAAAAAA
>WHYT01017009.1:287574-310712 GCA_009806455.1 Tetrax tetrax
GGAAAAAAAAAAAAAAAAAAAAAAAAAAAAGGGTGTGTTTTTTTTTTTCTTTGCTACAGAGACATTTCATGAAAGAAAGCAATAGCCAAGTTTCATTTTCTCAGGTTACAATACTTGAAACTGAATCAACATAACAATTAATGGTGCAACGCATCTGTGGCAGAAGATTTTGTCTGAGGTGAATGGAAAGCTAGTCCAAGATCCATGGCTCTTAATTAGCAATCTGAAACATTCCTTAGATATTTCATACTCTGTGACTGCAAAGTGTTACCAGGCCACCTAAATCTTTTTCATAGCATTTCAGTGTTGCCATTAATAAGCTTTTCAGGCTGGTCGGACGAAGACTTTGCAAGATTAACTTTGCAAATCTGTAAGTATTAACTATTTAACTATTTCAGAGTTACCATTTTTTTTCTCCCCTTTGGATCAAGTACCACTAGCAGACTTAAGCATTTTTTTAAATACTAAAAAAAAACAAAGAAGGGAGAATTAGGCCTTTAATTCTATCATACGCACTCGGTTGTCAGAAGACTTCTGAATGCTGTTTGCTTAAAGACCTCTTTTGTAAAAGTAATCCTGAGTTGATTCTGTGTATTAAGCCATTGCCAGCTCATGCTGAAGTGCGTAAGAGCCAGTCACATGATAGAAAATCTGCAAGAAAAAAGAAAATTTATTATGGAATGATATATGACTATAATCTGAAAGTGTCAAGGAAGTAACAAATTAAAGGCATGCCAGATGAAGATGGTGGATATTTGTTTGTGTGTGTGCATAAAATGTGACATAATATACCTTTATATACTTGTTTATAGGAGCTGAACTAAGGGCTCTTGCTGCTTCACTTGGAAAAAAAAGAAAAAAAACCAAAGACTCTTGTTGCTTTTAACCAAGCTTTCAAAAACAGCCAGGTAGAAGACAATGCTTTACTGTCACTGTAATCTGATTTTGACGATTTCAGTATTATTTTGTGATCCTCAAAGTACCCAAAATTGCTTATGCTTTTACATGGCTCATTTCAAACTAGTCTTTTAACTGTACTGTCTTGGGGGTGGGGGAGTGTTCTCCTCATTCTCTATGTTTCTATTTTTTTTAATATCTGTTTGTTTTATTGAGTATAATGATTGGAACATTTGTTTTAAGACGGCACAGTATAGCAGAGCTTTGGTTATGACTGGGGCATTTCTGCAATCTCTGGCAGATAAAAGGATGCCACCCTTAAAAAATCAGAACAAATTGTGCGACACAATCAGCGAGTGCTATAAGACTCGGCGGTGATGGCAGTGGCAACAAGAAAGCTCATGCTGCTTTGTCATAACCAGGGACATGATGTTGGGTCAAGAGTGAGGCAAAGGCAGTCTGGCAATGAAGCAAGCCCGTATTATTCTTGCTGCAGGAGTGAGCCAGGGCTTTTCAACAGTCGTGAATATTCACTTGACATCTCTCAGCTGTTCTATACTTCTTAAGACATGTCAGTATTTCCGTTGCTAGGTAAGGTGGGAAAAGGGAACAGACCCGACGCTTTTTTCCTCCCCCAAATCCTCTTCATCTCATGTTCTCCCACCAGCAGCAACAGCACAAGGAGTCAAACTTTTTTCTTGGTTAAAGCTAACATCACCTCATCTAGTGGATTTAATGAACATGGGAGCGAAGTTCAGCAGCACTAACGGTTTAGTAGTTCCTATGACACTACACTGTTCCAACTGTGCTGCATCCTTCGGGGTTGGTACCCTGCATCAGTGAGGTATAGGTAGATAGGTCAGAACCCTTCTTCCCACCAGCAACTACACATTGCCACTTCATACACTATTTCTCTGCCAGGAAAGACAGCGACTAGCCTGCACAAACATAAAAGCAATTAGAAAAATGAGTTTTTGTAGAGGGCAATTGCTTTTCCTCCCCAGGAAATAATCAATATGTAAAAACTTCTCTATTAGCAGTACCATATGTAGGATGAGATGTGACTTCCTCCACAGCATGGAAATATATTGTCAACAGTTGCAAGATAGTGACACAAAGGGTCTGTGAGATATTTTGAGGGTCAGCTGAACTGGCAACAGCTAGGAGTGCAGGGGAGTGCACTGCCATGCATTTGCAAAAGATTCTGTATAGGTACAAACAGCACCTCTTTGCTCACTGCATTGCAAACCTGGCCCAGGCAATTGCCAGCTGCTGGAATATCAGAGTCCCAGATGTCTGTAATGACAGGCCAAATTTAAAGAAATATTGGGCTGGAAGTGAATCTGTCATTAATAATGGATTAGATGTATGTTCTATTATCTTTTAAACAGCACCAAAAACCATATTCTGCAAAAACAGTAAGCCAGCACACTTAGAAAGATTACTTTTTCTCCCCACCAAGCTGAAAACCATTAACAACCAACCTGCTTCTCAATGTCTTGCAGCAAACTACTGGCACCGAGGCGAAAGAGTTCTGGTGTTAGCCATTCCACTCCCAGTTCGTCCTTCACCAGCATAAGCCAAGTAATAGCTTCTTTTGCCGTCCGAATGCCCCCAGCAGGTTTAAATCCAACCTTTTCATATAGAAAGAAGTGCAATACACATTTCCATTCAACACCAACTGTAGAAGAGCAATCAGCACCAGTACACCTGCAGTCTCAAAGTGCCTGTGGTGTATGTAACAACCCCACTCAGTAAGTACCTGACTGCAAACAGTAGAAGCTCTGGACTAGTGCTGACAGCTAGCAAGCCTCGGCCATCACTGCGAAAGGTAACATTTTCATCCCAAGGGACAGCAACTGACAGCAATACTTTTGACCTCAGTGCACTTTCTCTGGAACTGGGTTTGAGGTCTAATAGCACATATTAGGCCAAGGGCTTTAGACAGAACCTGAGATATTTGCATATCACCTACTGCCCATATCGCAATCTAATTCAAAATATGTAAAAACAAATATGCATGCAGTAACATAACACTAAAGATGCTGCAAGAAAGCATGTGAGGCAGCTGACTCATGTGGAGAGCAGTGAGAGATGGTTGTACTTTATAAAAAGCCTGTGCACCACAGTTATACACAATGGGGCTGTACATTCAGATCTATCAGAGGTTTAATTTTCAATCAAATTTTCCAAAAGGTAATTAAATTAGGTCTCTCTTTACCAAAATTCGAATGTTTTGTGTTTCACAGGAACTGTTAAGCTTCTCTCTCAACACATGCTTTCAGTCACTCAATGTGAAATACATGTCATACTTGGTCAGGTGAGCTGCCATGTGTGTAGAGGCACACACGCCAAGAAAAACCTATCTTTGAGGTGAAGCATGTCTTGAATCCCATGATCAACCTGCTGTGCAGAGCCAGAACTGAGATGACTTGGCATGCACCCCTAATGCCAGCCTTTTGGTTATGTGCCATTTAAATACATCTCATTCGAAGACAGAGCTTGTGACATGCAGCTATAATATCCCTCATTAAAACTTTTGTCACATGCATTAGACAAAATGTTGGCCTGCACCAGCTTACTAAACTCTTGAAAAACAATGAGAATTAGGAATAAGTGTTTCTGCATTTAAAAAAAATTAATCTGAACAATCTGTACAGTAGCACACAGTGATTCTTTTTACATTTCCCTCTGCCATAAACCTTTACCTTGGGTACTTCTTCCTGTTAGCCTCCTTTTGCAAGAATCATCATTCTGATTTCTGTATGTATGTTCCTGAAACCTCACTGCATTGAGAATTTCTTTGTAACTTATGAATATAATAGTGGAATCAAAAAGTATCTGTTTTTAAATGTGATTTTTTTTTTTAATAGCGATTTCGGGGCAAACACAGAATAAATCCTTCTCTCACACTGATGCATCTTATTTCCAATAAGATTATAAAGAACAGTAACAGGAAAAGCTTAAGAAATCCAAAACACAAAGACTATGTTTTTGTGGATGGATGGATGCGTGAGTGCATGCATACATCTGTTAACATTAGATTTCCAAGAGGAATTTAAACCACAGCAACTGGAAAAGGATCTTCTAGACAATAAATTAAAATAATGGGAATGTGTTTTCCCTCAGGAAGATAAATTCTAATGAAATTCAAATTTATATTTCTTTCTTGAAATATTACAGCTCTTTGAGGTAATCTGGGGCAAACCCAAGTAAAATAGAGTTGATAAAAGAATTAAAAACATCATGCAAAATTCCTTCTCCTTTTAGCGAATTCTGAAAGCTCCTTCCGCTGTAAAAAAAAAAAAAGCTGACAAAGACAAGCCTGTCCTCTCCTCCATTTACCAGCTTTCCAAATGGCACATCTGACTGCCATAAAAACACAAAAAGAAGAGGGGGTTGGGATTTAATTCAAGAGCAGTACAAAGTCCAGCTACCACTTTCCTGCTGTTTCGCAGCATTTCATTATTTTGCTTAATAAGTTCATCTCCTCAAGAATTTTCTCTTCACCTTATATTATTAAAAGTAATAAGTTTTTCTGGATTGGGGGTTTTCCCAACAGAAAAACCAATTTATGTATGTCCTTCAATAATGACAGGAAAAGATTATTTCCTATTATATTGCACACTTTTCATATCACCACCACAGCTTATCATTCAACAAATGTTACTCCACAACTTGTTCCTTTCCTCGAAGAAGTTTAATTTCTGTATTAACCTGTTTTTCCCAGCCAACGCCTTGCTAGAAAGCATCTCTACAGCAGCAAAATTAGTTTGTTAAAGAAACCATTTAGAAATCTCTTGTCACTGATAATATTGTCTTCAGTTAATAAAAGTCCATAAAGTCAGTTTACATCAAATTCACTGGCACACACATGCACACAGACATAAGCACTCATTCTTAATAACACATTTTATACCATGAATGCATCCTTTTAAAGCAAAAGGTGAATTCAACATTTATATCCAATTATAGGTACAAAGCTGTGTTAATGCAGCAGAGCCCAGCCTCCGGCATGCAGCTCACGTAAGCAGTACCAGTGCCGATGTGAGTCACCTGGCCCCAGGGATCTGCTTCACATTGGCAGCAGTGACGACGCTGCCGCAGAAGCAAGACTATTGGAGCTGCTCGAGGAGTTGTGTGGCAGGGAGAGATTCAGGCTGGGGAAGTGAGGAATGAGGACAGCTCTGGGATCCATGCTACCCTCATCTAGATGACTACAGAGAGCAGAGGGACATGTCTAACCTGCTGTCATGTTCTCCTCAAGCTCCAACAGCCCCTGAAGCCATCTCAGCCCCTATCCCACTATTCAACCCACGTCCTAACATCATACCTTGAAAGGCTACCTGCAAAAGGGACAGAAGGATGAGCTGGAGAGGATGGAAGGGTGACCCAGAAATGGGGAGAGGGTCTTAGCTAGAGATACGGTTTCCTTCTCCAAGGCTGCAGGTGAGGACAAAACCCACTGCTGAACACCAGCACCAGATCTACTGGCAGACTCCACTTGCCTGTGGATAAAGGAGTTGAAAGGTGGCTTAAGCCTTCCTGGATAATTTCCTCCTCTCTCACCGTATCAAGGCAAGGATGGATGCATGGACAGTTCATAACTGGCTCTGCCATAGACTCCTCCCTGCTCCTTGCCTCCACTGACCTCACTTCATGGTGACCTGGCAGTTGAATGTTGTGTCCCAGGACATAACGTTCTTCTGGCCCCTTTCTCTCCCTCCCTCCATCCCAGACAACGGGATTCAAATGGATCTGCCTTCTTGTCCCCTTGAAAGCCCCTCTGGTAAGGGAAGAAAGAGTAAAATCTATCCTTTGGATTGCTGGAACAAAGTCAGAAAATACAGCTGTGTATATTGGACAAACTCTTGATGGCTAAAAATTTGTATAGCTACACTGAGGTTTACGGGAGTATGCCAGTCAGCTTGAGATTTGCCCTGTTACTAATGGATATGACCATTTAAATACCTTAAACAGTGAAACAAAACTCAAACCCAAATGCAGCAGGGGATGCTTCAAGATTTCATGAGCTTTTAGTGAATGAATTGACCATTATTCAAGGAAGGAAAGCCAAAAATGCCTTCGATATTTTTTTTTAAAAAAATATTAGCAAATCAAATGAGAAATACAAGAGAGAACTCCCATTCCCTATTGATCATATAGCCACAGAAGCTAATGTATGTGGATTTATATATTTTGCATTTTGAAACTAATTACTACAGTCTTATTTTCTTCTGAGTCAGCCTGTTTGGTTAATTTTTATAAAGGTAGCAAGAATTACCTTGTAGCCAGTTTGCCAGTAGAATTCTTTAATGGCTCGCATCATGACTACTCCGACTGGAAAGGTCGCATTTTCCACCTCCTTTCCTGTAGATGTCTTTATAAAATCAGAACCTGAAAGGAAGTAAAAAGCTTTATGGTAGTTTTAGAACAACTGTATGTGCACAGTCCACACCCTCCAAAGACGTTCTCATGCTTCACAGCAATTACGAAGCATTCCTTTACACATACGTCCCTGTGGTGTCGGTGCTAACCTTGCTCTGGTAGAGGCTAGAGCAGGAGGTTGATATCCATCTGGTTTCAGAACAAGTCAGACATCCCAGCGGCTAGATGAGCATCCCAGCTCTTAATTCTTTTCTCTAGCTAGCAGATCAACAATCTCTTCAGGACAGTCTAATATAATATACGTTCCTGTATGGATACTAAATATATGTGTATATATATCAATAATAATGTGTCTGACTAACCACAACAATGGAAATTATTTCCTCTGAACAGATTTTGCATATAAATCAACATTTTAGTAGTTCCACAAGGATCTTTCTGAATAGAAACAATTTTCATCAGTTTTTTTTTAATTTAACTTTGCATCATTTAGTCTCACGTTTGACAGGCTAGTATTGTATCTCTTACAGCTGTTTAAAATGAAAGAAATCCCATACGTATTTAAGAAACCACCTGTGTAGTACTGTAAATAGGGGGAAAACTCCTTTCTTACGCATTTTGCAATTGTAACATTGGAAATTACTATACTTAAAGCCATAGTCTGATAATAATGCAGTTACAAGGTCAAAACATCTGTGCCATTTAAAGAGAGAGAGTTAGCCTTCTTGGTATATTTTTTTTCTGATTTTTAACTTGTTAATTTTATTCTCCACTGCCTGTCCTAAATACTCGTGTAGTGTTCATGTGCATTCTTGCTGTTCTGTGTTGACTTAAAACAAATCCTGCAGCACAATATAACAAAAAGCTAAGAAACTAACAAAAAAAAAAAGCCTTGCCATGTATGATCCTGCGTTGACACAACACAATGACAAAGCTTCTTTAATTGCATTAGGGCGCACTTCATCCCTGGGAACCTACTTCTTAGAAAAAGTGTACTGTGGGATCATTAATTATCAAAAGTAATCGGGAGAAGAAGAGGCATAATTCAAACATCATGTAGTAGTGCATCATCCACTTAAGTCAATTGGAACTGCATCTGCTTCCACTTCAAATTTGGCTTAGGGTCCATTTTGTCTCTTACTTGAATGATGATGCCTCTACAACATCCCCTAGAGTAAGCAAGGAAAGTTTCACTACTGGCTCAAACTAAAAAGAATACGTTTTGACGGTGCACTGTGGCACACTCCAGAGACCAGTCTTCCTGACGACGCAGCTGACTGGCACACAGCTAGGTCTCAGCCTGATGGAAAGTTAAGATGAAGCCAGGCATATTTCTGCATCCTGTGATTTAAACATAATCAATGGGTATCACTAACATTGTGTCTTGTATGACCATGGTCTTCTCTGTAGGCTTCCTGTCTAGGCACTAACTCAGCCCATTGGTGATTAAATTGCACCCTGCTACGACAATTCCCATTCTAAAGGGAAACAGTTGCTTGCAAACAAAGTGCAAACTCCAGAGAAATTGAGATGTGCAAAAGAGGCGATTAATAGTCGATTGAGCTTTGCAAAGAACGGAGCACATAGGAGAGACAATTGACTTACATATTTCAGAGCTACTCCCTTCCAGAGAGACACTACGGACATCTGATAGTCATACTGAAAGAAGTAACAGTGGCAGTGAAACTTCAACATTGCCAAATTATATTTTTAATTTCCCTTTCAAAATGCAGCACGTTAAGTCCTTCAGTGCAATACTTTTCATTTTTTCTAGTATAAGGTAAGTCAAAGCTTTTATAAGTCTTATAATTACAAGTCTCTATGGTACAGTTTCATTAAAAACTTTCATTAAACAACAGCTGCCCTTGTATATGGTCTTCTAATCAATTTGGTCAAACAGAATGACTTCTAATCAGCTGTTGATAAAAATAGAAGATGAAATTTTAATTCTAATAGATTAACCACAAACTCAAGATAGTCTTCAAAATCCATCTAGCTCTATTCTCCAGTGGATTTAACGACTATTCAGCAACTCATTACTAAATAGAACAAGATGAACATTTTCCAGTTCATTAAAGAAATGTACTATGTATTTTTGCATTGTCCTCATGATTCGTTACAGGGAGTCTTAATTACAAGATAATGGATAATGGTTATTAAATGCAGACTGCAGTAATGAAGCTCTATTCATTTGCGAGCCTCAGAGACTGCAGAGGGGAAAATAAAATTACTAGCTTCAAAAGATTAACGGATCAAATTATTATTCAATTTTGAAAATCTCATTCAGATTTCATAGAAACAAGAAGAGATTAAAAACTAGTATTAGTACAAAAGTAGTGCATTTATATATTTATTTTTAAATAATATCTTAAGGCTATTACCAGAATAATCAGCTTTAGATGTGATTATTAGACAAACATACAGCCAATTTAGTAGCATCCTCTAACAATGAAAACAATACATTTTTATTTCCTGAACAAATTCTATTTATGACACTAGAGCTTGCTAGCAGGATTGCACGCAGCCTCCAGCAGAAGTCGGAAGATGCACGCTACCAGAGCGCACCACAATGGAAGGTGCTATTAACGTTTAGATTTCAGGAATTAAAAGGGGGATTTAAAAATCAACCACTACCATAAAAAGCAACTTATTAAGTAGACTTTATCACAACCTTGTCATAATAAGGGAGTTTCATCAAGTCCATTTCTTATTCAAGTTTTCAAAAACAAGCGGAAGGAACGAAGTTCAGCAGGAGTTTCATCAGGAAACTTAGGTGATGATTTAGAAACTGCATTTTATCACCCATCTTCTCATCTTCCTATGAATGCATACACTGAGAAAATCAACGCTACTGTTAAAATACATGCTGGGTGGCTTTCCCTTTCCTTACAGTAGGTTACATGATTCAATGAAACACTAAACCAAAGACTTAAAAAAATGAGTTCTTCAGGGTAGGTTTCCAGGCCTAGTGAGCCTGGAAAAAGCCACGCTTTCCATTCTTTTCCAGTGTGTAACCACAACAGTACATTGCCTTTCAAGGCAGCAAGTCATGTAAGACTCATTGAATCAGTAAAGAGTGGAGACATCAAAGCCTTTTTGAAACACAGCAGCGTTACACACCTGTTTCAGCTGAGTTTGCTGCCAACCTAGTAACCCACCTGCGTGTGATACATTACAGCCCGGCAAGCACAAATTGGCTTACTTTAACCAGAGAATGGAAATCTGAATAAACCTTCAGAAACATGAACAGTGCTGCGGCCTCTGTTTGAGAAGCTCTTTCCAGTCGAGAGCAACTGCACTCTCAGTGCCGTTGGGGGCCAGACCACTTGGGCTGCAGTCACACGTCTTGTGAAACCAGGTAGAGTATTTTAAGATATTAAATCCCTTCTTCCCTGGTACTCTCACCCCGCCATACACACATGACCCTCACCCACTGCACTCCACCAAAGATCACTCAAAATACACCAAGTGAATGTGCACATGCTAAAAAAAAATTATCTGTGTCTCCATAGTGTGTTGTCTGAATCCATACCTAGAGGTCAAGATGAAGTCCATTATGTTATTCCTGTTCTAGATACTCACACAGCCTTATTTATGGTAGCACCCGAGCAGAGGTGCAGAGCTCAGGTATACAGAAGCTGAGTGACTTGCCCAAGGCCTCTCAGGAAGCATTTGGCAGGGCAGGGATTGAATCCTGTGGTGTCCCGAAGGCCAGAAGAGCTGCCATGACTGGCCTGCCCTACTGCTGTCCCCTACAGCATCTCAAAATGCTACAAAGCTTCCTGGTTCAAGTAACACTGAAGCAAAGCATGAGAGCTGGAGAATCTATTTAGATGACAGCATCCAGGAAACACACTTTGGTTCCATAATTAAGCAATAAGGAATAATAAGCAGTATAGCAATCGTGGAGTAATCACAACCTTTTGGTTGTGAAGTGCTTCAAATGCCCTTGGGGAATGATTATCTCCTGATAACTACAGGCTCTGTGATGTTGCCTTACTCTTAATAAAGAACAAGGATGCGTCTGGCAGTTTTAAACAATAGTTCAAAGACAGATGCTCGCAGAGGGACAATTATGCCCTGCTACTTTGTAAGTACTTGCAATGAACACAAATATATCTTGGTTGCTGCAACTCAGATATAACAATGTACGGCAACACAGGGTGAACACGTACCCTTCCAAGACTTCTTGGACTGGTGGCAAAAAAAGGCATGCTGCTGAGGGGTCCTGCAAAAGCCCCTGCTGTTTTGTCCTGACAAGGTAGCAATGAAAAAACAGTACAGTATCAAGTGTGCATAAAGTCCCACTAGCAAGTAATCTTTCTATTTTATGAGTACCGAAAATAAGGGTCTTAAGATTTACACACAATTAGCCTGACTAGGGGCGAGCAGGTTATCAACTCTCTGAAAATAAGAGGCAGGGTAAGATATAAAAGGCTAATGTAGTAGCTAATTCATGTCAGTTGAGTCATCGCAATTGTTCTCTTACATGTCCTTATCCTACTCCAGTGGCGAGATAAAATACATTCCCTGCTAGCTTAACTTCGCAGTTGAGGAGCAGAAGAGGTGAACTTCAGCAGTTGCACACCAAGAAGCTTTAACTCCATCACACACAGCTACACTGCCAGACCACTGGGTTAGGTGCCTATCCTTCTCTTCACATGTCTGTGCCTAGGCTACTATTTTGAAAAATGCTAGCTTAGAATTTGGTCTTTTGTGAACTGCCTGTTTTTTGCAATTTGTTTCGGAAAACTGCTTGCATGGACAGGAAAAAAAAATAACATCATAGGACTCCATGTTTAATGTCTATTTACAAAGAACACAACCTTTCTAATGACCCATCCTATCATCTCAGCTTGCTTTTCAAGACTCAGAATGGATGCTTCCTCTCTTGTACACCACCTTTGCTAATAGGCTTTCTGCAGGCCAAATGATGCCCCTAGGAACACTTACACATGCACATGAAGGGACACATTATTAAGTCCATACTTATGCAAAATTCCCTGTAGATGATATCTGAAAGAATTCAGCATTGCTGAATTATGCATAGCTCGCTAATGCACTATTACAGTGTCTACCACAGGTCTCCAGAGAATACTATTACTTAATTAGTATTAGTTTCTTGAGTGTTCATTTGAAATGTGTTTCTTTGGAAGGTTCAACAGAAAGATCCATACCACCTTCTGTTGTTTGGCTATATAGCATGGGCTCCTGCTATTTTTAGAGCATTCCTTCCAATCCAATCCTTATTTGGTACTGTGAAAGAGAAGATAAATAACTGGCATGTGCACCAGGCTCAAAGGCCATAAGTTGGACACTGTCAATGGTGGCTCTTGGCTTTAGGCTTCAAAACACACTAAAGTGCAGGAGGAAACATGCTCCCAGTCCCCTCCCATACTGCCAGGCAGAAGCAGTGTTGGGAGATGCCATGATGCAGGAGCAGTTTAGGCAGTTACATGCTGCTGGAACAGCCATTCCTCTTTCCAAAGAGGAAGCAGGAGGATATCCTCCCAAGAGTAACTAGTGGGACCACAAGGAAACTTAAGGAATCCCTGTATTCTTATCTGCCTGTTAAATTTCATGTTTCTTTACAGAGATCTCATTTTTCGTCTTTAAAACTGTGCACCATGTATTGCACTCAAGGGCTTTACAGTGTATGACCTATATTAACCTTATTTTATTTTGCAGATGGCATTGCTGGAACTAGTTAAGCAGTTTGCCTAATGACACATGAAGAGACAAAGGTAGAAAAAAGAAATTAATCAATGCATCCCGACACCTAATCCTAACCTTACTATAATCACTGAGAAAAAAATACACCTTTCCTCTCAGCTTATCCACTCACAATACTGTTTGCCTTTACAGACTATTCTGTGGGCTATTTTTTGTCACACCCTTTCTGATTTTGAGCAAGACATAAAATACAACAGACACCAGCGCAAATCTTCTCTCTACTCTAGCACAAGCTCAGCTTGAGAGCGCATCCCAGCGCACCCAGGGCAGGAGGCAGTGCTGGTGGCACAGCTCTGGCCCCAGATGCCCAAACCCATGGCCTCCTCTGGCACAATACCCAAAATAAAACAGAACCAGGCAGCCGTGGTGCATTTTATCCAGTGGAGAGGAGAGTGAGCGGGATCAAAGGAGTAGCAGAAGTGGTATGTGGAAATAGAAGCCTGTCAGTTACCACTAGCTTTAAGATGTGGCTGTTCCATCAGCTACCAAAATACGTGAAGAGTTAGCAGGAAGGGAGTAGAAGGATCACAAACAACTGAAAAAAGCACAGATAGTGTGCTCATGGTGAGAGCAGCTGCAGTACCTGCATGAAATCCAGTGGAAGTGCTCTGCAGCATGCATGGAGGCACAGAGCAGCAGACCTGCTCCCTCTCAGTGCCACCACCATCTCTACAATTACACAGCGGCTACCTACAAAAAAGGCTGTCACATCTTTCAACACCTCGTTCTGACTCTTTGCTGCAAAGACAGGGATGTCTGAATTTTGCAGACTGCCCTAATATCCAAAAGTCATCATTTGCACTAAAAAAAAAAAGCTAAAGGTTATAAAATAACACATTTTTTCTGTACAGGGATATGGATGTGGCCAGGGGCTGAGAGAGGGATGTTGACTTTTCCTGCTTTGGCAGAGTGTTAGTGTCCCACATACAGAGCTAAAGGCTTGCTGGGTGTTTGAGAAGGAACCACGACGTTCTCTCATCACTTTACCAGTAACACACAGGTTGTTGCTCCTTTATGGAGCAACACAAAGTTTGGCCTCTCCTTTCAGATGAGATGCAGGCACTCAGTTTCTCAGCACTGAGCTACAATGCTCCTGCTGGGCTGGGTGAAAAAGCAAGATGCTGTAGGAGAAACTAGACTTGATTTGAAAATGTCACCCATTGAGCTTCCTTTACAAACACTGAATTGCATTGCAGCATTTATTTGTTCACACTTAAACTAATCTAAAAAATGACAAACTATCCTAAAGTGTGATATAACTAAAACAGCACTGATCTAGATCAGGCCTTTTCCCTCTTGGCATTCTTGGTTTTGGATCAATACATCTCAGTCTCTCAAAATGTTGTCCAGCACATAACATATTACAGGCTAAAACCCTGACATATCTACCAGTAACAGCACTGCAGTTTGGGAGAAAATAATAAATATGCATGACTGCTTAGAATCACAGCACTACATGGCATATTGCATACCATGTTTTAGGAACCACATTTAGCTTTGTGCTTTTTAATGTTGATGTTTTCACATTAAAACTCACGTAGGCTTACATATTGTCTATTAGCTTGTAACAAAATTACTCAAATTGAAGAAATAGCTCTTCAAAATCCATTTGGAAATACTCCACACTGAACAAAGCAAGTAGAAAATCAGTCTACTTTATCAAGAAAGTGCTATGAATGTTAAAGATTTTTTTAAAAAAACGTACATAATACAGCCAAAATCATGACACTTCAATGTCATTTTGAGTGTTTTTCAACACCCCATGATAAAAGCAGTTTAAGATTCTGTTCTGACTCTAACCTGGAGAAAGGCAGGATTGATTTTCGAAATTTAAAAGTCACATCTTAATGCCACAGTCAGAATCTGTCCAGCATCCAGCCTCTTTGTCATGCAGAGGACAAACAGCCAGCATCAACCCCTCTTCCATACTGTTCCCTACACATAAAAAGGCAGCTGGCACAGGTGGAGGCTTCAGCACTGGGGGGATTTCCAGTATCAAAGACATACCCCATGAGGAATTTGTGGCCAATGTCAAGCTTTTGGCTTTGCTGAAAAAAAGTATAAGGTGCCAGGTCTCACCAGACTCATCTGTGATGTGTTTGTTTCCTCCTGATTTTCACAAATCAGGTAGAATAGGTTACTAGGGGCTTGCACAGAGGGCTGAATACTCCACTTCCAGTAATCATGTGATTACTAGGAAAATGTTAGGCACTTCTAGTTTAACTTTTATGATACTTGAAAGTCTTCAATACAATCAACTTGCAAGCATATAGATTCTATAATGGACTTCCTGGGTTGCAGGTGTTGGGCATTCTCCTGATGCAACACATATCCAAAGGGTAACACCCTGGAAAGCCTTACCTACACACATAAGGCAGCATAGTAAAAGGGCAAGCTATGGTTGTTTTCAAAACAGATCTTACTCACAGTTCCTGCTTCCCAGAAGTTTTTGCCCCACAAGAGTGTTTTCTTCTCCTTTTCCCACCTTGATAATTTGACATCTGGCAAAACTGCAAAAGCCCACGTGTGTAGGCTGCAATGTGGGTGAGAACTTCCAGGTACTGACAGATGTTTTCACCACTGTCAGTAGGGTTGTTTTACAAGGTTTCTAGCTCTTCAGATGGCCTGAATACCAAAAACCCTCCAGTCCCCCTTCAATAAAAAAAAAAAACCAACAACACAAACTCCTGACTGTGCAGCCATACTCCAAGCAGGAGGCATCTCTCTGCTGGGAGTCAGGGAAAGACAAACTTCTGTTTTTTAAAGAAGTCTTTCCCACCCCTTACGCCCCACCCCACCATATTATCAATGATACTCACATGGCAAAGTTAACAATTTTATTTCAAAGGGATGCTCTATGAAGGCATGTTGCTGATAAATTCAGTCAGACTTTTCCGGCATAACAACCTACTGAGCACCACTTTAAAAAATGAAGGAAATCAAAAAGACCCTTAAGGACTGTCAGAAATAGACGGCAACGCATAAAAAAGGTATTTACTATGCCAGGGCATTGTTTCTCCACCTCCATTTGTCAACAGCCTGTGTGCTGATCTGATCACAGACTGCAATCATGGTGAGCATGTCAAACCAACTGTACCAACAATCTAATTAAACAACTGCCTGGGTTTTGGTTAAAAATAACAGAAACTGATATAGAAATGCACATTTCATTAGTTCACTGGCAAAATGAAGATGGTATTTCAATCTTCAAATCTACATTTTATATATAGGTTTTATATTTTTAAAAACCTACACTAAATATATATTCATCATTTTGTGCTTTGACATTTGACTTATTTTACTGAAATACTGTGAATGAAAGAAATTGAGTATCAAACTCTCTTTGTGTTAGATGTATATATATCCTCATAGGTATTTAGTGGCAAGTTATTAAATGTCACTATTCATTGAGACAGTACGTTTTATTTCTTTTCTACAGAAAAAAAAAAAATCTATCTAACATTTGTAGTTTTGCATGGCAATATTTCAGAGCCCCACTTTGGTACCACTGGCTTCTTCATCCACACTTACATGTTCAGAAATAGAAGTGGTCAAGCGAAATACTACTTGTGTTTTAGAGAGCTGTCACTTGCCAGCCTGCAGCGGTAGTGATGGTGTCACCATCACACCAGGAAGCACGACCACCTGGCCTATACCTTTCCTTCTGCAATCCTAAGCTTCTGATATAAAGAGGAAAAAGTTACAGTACTGTCTCTCCATTCAAGCTTGGTCCTAAGCATACTCTGTTTACGTCACACAGAGCATAACAGTAAGCAAAGCTCCCCAAGGCAGCACCCCAAAGAAACAGATACTTAATGTGGACAGACAGACCCTAACCCAGTAAAAGTAAAGCCTTCCAAGATCCACACTTTTAAATATGACTTCTAACAATATCTAAATTGGTATTAATTTTTCTGTAGTGACTCCAATTATTCAATGTCAGGAGTAGAATCATCAGACCATGTTTTGTGTTTCATATGTAATCTGAAAGAAAACTATGAAAGTTTAAACATGATCTGTGGGGTTTTTGTTTTTAAGGGCAGGCACTTTTAAATAAATACATCTTGATCACGCCATAAGATTGAAAATCAGGAAGTTTAAAACCCTGCCACTTGGCTCTTCTCTCCCCTATCCCAATAGTGAAGCGTACATTTCAATAAAGCAGCTGTTTTTCACAGATACTGAATCACAGCTGAAGTTAAGAGGAATTATGTGTTCAGCATTTCTCAACATCAAATCACATACAAACGTATCTAATAAGTATTTACATTGGAAAACACTGGTCTGAAGTGAGGTATAGCAGCGTTGCATATTCCTTGTCTATCAACTAAGCACACTACACACTTTGCTAGACATCTTCTGTTGAGTGTGTTAAGGCCCCCAGACTTTAGCCCAAAGCATTGTCTCCATTTACTTACCTATCTTTTCAAACTTAATGTGATCAAAATGACTGAGTTAAACAAAATGGTTACTAGTAACAGGAGACTGTTGTTAACCAGCAAGCTAAGCTGGGTGTACGTGTGTAGAGTTCAGAAGAAAAAGATGCTGCTGCATGCTGTTTTCTTCTTCAGTGTGAATTTATGAAGGGGAGGTGAAAGTGCAATATCAAATGAATTAGCAAGAATTAAAAGGATTAAAATTCCAGGAACCAATGAAGTCAAAGAGAAATAGAAAATGGATTCAGCCCTAAAAAGATAAAATTATTTAACAACTTATTAAAACAGTTCATCATTGTAATTAAAATCCAAGTGCCTAGAAAAAAAAAGTGGCACAAGAAAGGTAATTATTTATGAAGTGACTTTAAAAAGCCATTTATTGTGAATTTGGGAGAGAATCAGCCTGAAAGAGTTGGTAGTAAAAAGAAATTTGTTTGTTTATTCATAAAACTTATTTTGGTCTAGCATACCACTAAGAATCCCTAACATCTGCTCAATGGCAGCTGTAAGTAACATTAGGAACACTCAGCCAATTTATATCTTTCCTTTTTATTAAAAAATAAACAGGTCTTTTTAAATTATTCACTAGTAAATTAACATAAAAATCACTGCTGTAGCAACTTACATTTTGTGGAAAGGCATCTGCAAGCTTTGCATGATCATGATGATCTAAACCTTTCTATGTTTCACTGACCGCTTTACTCTTGATGTGATGTCCCACCTAATCTAGCAAATGAAAACGTAGAAAACCTACAAGCCATACCGGAGTCACAGCCGTGAATAGTACAGAATGCATCACTGATACTTCAAATGCCTTGTTAGTTGCCTCCTTCCAACTTGAACAGATTCTGTTCTTACCTTCCCTTTGCCTTCTGCCATTTAGAAATTCAACTCAATTATTCTCAGATCCTCTCCTGC
The DNA here is from genome assembly GCA_009806455.1 of Tetrax tetrax. Classification (NCBI taxonomy): domain Eukaryota; kingdom Metazoa; phylum Chordata; class Aves; order Otidiformes; family Otididae; genus Tetrax; species Tetrax tetrax. Next base: position 304,947 of record WHYT01017009.1, read on the forward strand.
TTGTGTCTTTTATGAACCAGACATAAGACAACAACCTCAACTGGCAGAACTGTTCTCTGAATCATTTCTCAGTAACAAAATGCAGTGGTGTTACTAATTAATAATTATTTGTTCTCATCTGCAGCATTTTCATACATAGACTGCAAAGTGCTCTGCATGTTCCGGTGTTTCACTCCAAAATTGTGTTAACACAGGGCGCGGGAACCTTTCAAATCTAAAGTCTTCTCTTTACCACTCACTAACACTTGTTTTTTTAACTTAATCTCTTGAACATTTCATCAGAAGAATATATTACTTTCTTCCTAGGTTTCTCTCCTGCCTTCACTTCTCACTTCCTGATACAAGCAAGTCCCTGCAAATGAACTCGCCAAGAAGTTGTTCGGAAGTACAGAGTAGCTCTGTTCCTTTGACTAGGATTTTTTCATTTTACTTCTAAGCAACAAACCAGCATTTCTGCAGTACACTCTGGAGACGGTTAGTTTAAAGCTAAGTGAGCTGTAATTCTAAACCAGGTGCTGGAAATGGCATCGTTATAATAGCACAGCGTCCATCCAGCTGAAGCTCCCGGAGGAGCCTGCCTCAAAGCTGCCACCCTGCTGCAACTGGCAACCAAGCAAACTGCTGTGAAGCTAAATTTGCTTACCTCCAGAGTAGCTGCAAACACAGTACCTGATTACAACATAAATGGAACCAGTTAGCTATCAACAGCATGTATATGGTATCTTGTTATCAGAGCACCACCTGAAAATGCTATCCCTTACTTTTCCTGGGGACTAGAAGTAATGAGAAGCAAGGCACCCCCTTCCATCACACCCCACCCAACCTGCTTTCTCATCCTGGATCTTGAGTTTGTTTCAAAGCTCCATTTAGGCGTAAAACTTTGTGTTTCCTTTGAGCTCTCTACACGTCCATTTTCCAGGACCACTGGGAAGGAGGCTTTTGAAGATGTATGATTCATAATTTTGTATTGCATAATTTAAGTTTAATGTGCTGCACAGAATATGGAACATCATCATCTGTTTCCTTTTTGGTCCATTAAAGATGAATTAACAAATCTTCTTGATAAACTACAAGACTTCACCTCTGCGATGTTTGGGATAGGCTGGTAAGCTGGACAATGGATTGTCAGTGTAACTGCAAAGGTGACGGAAGGAAGACTTTTTGCTTAAGAAAAAGTCCTGTCATCATCAAGGAGGAATCTTTTCTATGTCTTAGATTCAGGGAGAATTCAACTTGGGAAATCAGCTGCAGTTGTACACTGCAGGGAAATCACTTTATAGCACAAATGCTAGAGGGGAAGAAACATCAAAGGTGCAAATGACAATCAGATGTCAGATCCCTGTTGACTTGCCATGAAGATTATGGACTTTGCTGTCATCTTTGGCTTTGAAAAAATTCTCTCAAAAGCAGGACTATTACAGACAGCTCTGAGAAAGCTACTGTCTCTGGTAACTATAAAGTAAGCATAGTCAGAAACTAGAAATTCTCTCATCTGAGAGATGCTGAAATTAAAAACCACCATTTCAGAAAAGGAATTTAAAAAAATATAAATCAGGAACATTTCCCATGGCATGAAATTCCATAGTATCAAAGAAGGGAATATCTTCCATACTTTTCAACATCTTCCCAACATGGTTTGCACTTTGGCAACACAAATCAAAGGAGTGCAGAAAGCCTGGGAGGCAGGCTCCAAGTAACCCAGGGACCTACCAACGAAGTTCAAGTTCCCTGTGCAACTCGCCAAAAATACCGCAAGCTGGAAAAAGCCATGGAGCTCTCTTCTGAACTCTTCTGAACCACCATAATGAGCACATTCCTGAAGAATACTGCTATATCGTATGTTCATACTCTGATAGAAATATTTTCCTTTGAGAAAAGACTGACAAAGTCTATTAAGAAGGCAGTTTAAATTCCAGTTAAAAACTTACATTTATAAGAAAGCATAAGAAGCATAAATGTTTGCATCTGAATAGGCAGTCCTGTTTGTGAGGCATGCATTTATAGTATCATGCAACCTGGCAGTCAGCTTGGGTATTCAGCCTGGTTCTCTGCACTTAATGACGTAACAGTCTGAAACACAGCATCAGCACCATTAGGACATGATCTGTTAAAAGTCTTTATGTTGATCTCAGTGTGTTTTAACACCCAGTTTACCAGTAAGTAAACTATCCATAACTTCCTTATGGCAAACTTCTTGCTTCGTGTGACTAATTTTTGTCCCAATTTTATGTCTCAATATGTATTTCACTTATGTTTGTGTCCATCTCTTGTTATGCTGCTTTGTTTTCCACTACATTCCTGTTCCTTGTGATAAAATGGGTTTATTCAGATGAGTATCCGTAGTGTTTTAAAATAACCTATTGATGTTCAAGATCACATATTCCTAGTGTATTTTTCCATTCAACATCTTTCTCTTTAGAAGTCTAATTTCACATTTCTGCTGTCATGAGCATATATACCTTCAAATTAGATAGGCCTCGCCACCTTAAAAAGCAATAAAAAAAATCCCAGGACCTACAACCCTAAAATCATGCTTAGTTTATTTCCACATCTATATTAAGTTTCTTTTAAGAGATTGGATTTTCTAACTAGTGTTCCTACTTGCAATCTCTTAAAAGATACTTTAATATTTCATAAGCCAATTTTGTATAATTGATAGATACAGTAAATTAAATATTTATTTCTATTTTTCACCGGTTTAGTAGAATTTAACACCTGCTGCTGACAGAATAAAAAAAAAAAACAACCTGAAATATCAGAGAAATAAATAGTACCCTGTACATCTATTGATTTTACATAATATTTCCATGTTCTAAAATTGCATTCTCTCACACCATTACCTTCAATACCAGAGCTTCACAGATGCAAAGTTTTTTGCTAGGAAGCCGTGTTATTTTGATGGCATGTTTGACTAGAACTATTCACTGTGCAACGGTTTCCAAGTCTGAGATTACATGAAACTTCAGAAGTTTTAACTCAAATTCTAACAAATTATTTAACATAGAAACAAGGTTTCATTCATGGGGAAAATTAACACAACAGGGGTGCTTTCTCACCTCTCTGCATCAGTTGTTATAAATTGAAAGCATATCATTTAGATATTCCTTAATTAACATGCTTTGCAAAGATCTTTACTATCAGCAAAAGAAAAATGCTATTTAGGCATTTAGGGTAGTTTGTTAACAGAAGATTGACCCCTCTCAACAGTATGTTATACTGTCAAGTACACGCCTACTCACTGTAACCTACTATTTCACAACCAGTTTCAAAGTTGGAACTGTTTCTATTTGTTATGGGGGTTGGTGGAGGGAGAAAGTCAAGTGGTGGTGTGGATAACAAAATCAAACAAACAGGTACAGAACTGACAAAGGTCATCCGTTTTATGCTGGTATTTCTTCCTTGACTTCAGTAGAGGGTGTATATTGCTGTTTTCTGATTACAGTAGAAGGCCATTAATAGAATAGACCTTTCACAAAATTAGCAAACTGAATTGCCAAGCATCTTGGTATGACAAATATGAACGGCCGCAGGTAACTGTCTCCCCTCAGATACGGCTGTATAGGCCAGTGCACAGTTCAGCAAGCACATAAATAAATGCATAACAAAATGTGGCCCTGCATGCACGTCTGGGTTTCTAGCACGACAAACTGCAAACAAATGAGGTTTTACTGTACACACTCTTTTTTTCTCTTCACAGACTCTCTGTATCTTTTTTTTTTTTTTTTTGCCCAACTTCTCCTATGTATTACTTCTGTCCTCTAGTTACACCTACAGGGTTCTGTTGCTCTTTTAACTCTACTGAAAAGACTTTTCATAAGACTCTGGCCTAGACTTCCTGAACCACTGTCCTTCACTTCTGATTCTCTATATATACGTTATTGAGTTCCAGAGAGATTTTTAAGTCTCATTTTGCATTCCTTCAAGGTCTGCTTTACTCAAGCCTAACTTTTTTTTTGTGTGTGTGTGTTACTACTCCTCGTATGGACTCTCATCAGTAATTCAAACCTGAGGATATTGTGATTGCATTGTTAGAACTTTTCAACTCCAAGCTTATCTATCACCTCTACATTATTTCTAGTGATTAGCTGCAACAGGCAATTACATCACTGAAGGGAGCAGCCTTGTACTGCCTTACAGAACATGCAGCTATCTGCATTTTTATAGCACTGGCTTTTGTATTTCCCCCAACTCTACACCAGAATAAATGAAGTATCTTGTGCCTGTAGAGACCTCTTTTAGACCAATTCTATTTAAAGACCATCCATCTTTTGATCTAACTCCTAATTAAAAAAGTTTTTTTAGTCCGTAATATCATTCAAAATTTCGAGATAGACTGTGTCACCCTGACCTGCTCTGTATCTTGGTTTTCCACAACGTGTTTTGTGCTCATTCCTTGCACTAAACTTTCGGTGATCTTAACTACAGCTCTGAACATGCAGAACAACCACAGACTATGCAGAACGCAGGACATCTGCTGCAGCAAACAGACAGGAAAGTTATCAACTAACAATATAATTCTGTACTGTTAATTACTGTCCTGATGAGCCTCTTACAGCAGCCAACTGCAACCACTTCTACATATTCAAGACAGCTTCCTAAAACAAGACAGTAGTCCTAAAATGACATACAACACTGCATCTGCATGATGCAAAGTGCTGAAGTTGTACAAACTCTGCAAGTTCAAATTTATCTACAAATTCTGAAGGAATGGGTAGATCTTTGGACAAATGAGGTATTGTTTGCATGCCTGCATGCAGACAGAAGAGAGCTGACATAAACATCATTTTATACGTTCTCAGCAAACTGACAAAAATTCAGAAATGTGCTCATGCCCACGCTAGGGGCAATCTGTACTGCCAGAAGATCACAGCCAAAGAAAATTGGGATTATTCTCTAGCATTTGACAACGCAAGTGGGAGAAATCTCTGCACTGTGCTTTGTTCTCTGAAGATAAGCAGTCAGATGCAAGAATACGCTGCATTTCAACATGCACCTTCCCCAGCCAGTGAGAGCGGCTCAGCCTAGCTGGAAGAGCAAGCAATTCCCATCACACCTTGGACTCACTCTGGCTCCTGCTTGGTTGGAGGGAGAGAGGAAACAGCCATCAGACTGTGACCAAGAAAGCCTTAGTCACCAGTCAGGGAGTAAGTCCTCTTCCCACTCATCCAGAAGATTGAGGATTTACTAGTTTGCCCCCAGACCTATACTGGACCTCCAGACCAGAGCTTAACATCATCTGTCACCCTGGAAAGCACTCAGAAACAGTTCACATCTGTAGAAAGGAGCTGCCAATTTTGACCCGCTCTGCTTTGAGAAGATGACAGCCTGTTGTGGTTTTGCTTAGTGAGGGGGGCCTAATGTGGTAGCTTCTGTAGGAAATTGCTAGAAGTCGCTTCCCTTTGTTCAGTGGACTCGACCGGGCCTAGGGCGGACCCACTGCTGGCCAAGGCTGAGCCGATTGGGAGCAGAATGTCCCATGATAGCGCCTCTGCGATCACGTATTTAAGAAAGGGAAAACAGAAAAAAAAGAGAGAAGAGAAGATGTGACGAAGCTGAGCAAGGGCAGAGGCCCAGAGGGGGAGGCGCAGGCCTCCGGGGCCTTGCAGGCCTCACCCTCTGGCCTCTCGCCAGGCGGCCGACTGGGCCCAACTCAGCCCAGCCTGGCTGCAAGAGGTGGAGAGGAGAGAAGATGGGATGAATAAGGTGAAGAGATCCTGAGAGGCTTTTTGAGGCTTCTGCCAGCCCGTTGTGAAGAATGAACTTTTC
>WHYT01017009.1:310732-350880 GCA_009806455.1 Tetrax tetrax
CAGGGGAGGGATGTGAGGAGTTCTTCCCCCAACTGTGAAGCAGCGGCGTAAAACAACGCATAATGGACTGACCGCGACCCCCATTCCCTCTTCCCCCCTGTGCCGCTCGGGGGGGGGAAGGTAGATCATGTTAAGCTCGGGAAGTGGGAGGGGTGGAGGAGGTTTTCTTGTTTCTTTGTCTCATTATCCTGCTAGTTGTAGTAATAAATGAATAGTTTTCCCCAAGTCGAGTCTGGTTTTGCCCGTGACGGTAACAATTTCTCCCTGTCCTTATCTCAAACCTCGAGTCGTTTTCCTTAAATTATCTCTCTTCTCTTAAATTATCTCTCCCTATTCTCTTGGAGGGTGGGGGGAGTGAGAGAGAGACTGCGTAGTCTGGTCCGGATCGGGGCTGAACTACAACACAGCCACGCATTGTCCCTCATCTCTAATAGACCTTTTACAGGGTAAAGTGTACCCGTTCCAGATACACAACCAATTGTATTGAGTTTACAGTGTTTCAGATGTGTAAAATGAGACACAAACTAAAATCTTGTTTTATATGTGTTACCAAGACTCCTCCTTTGTTTTGCATTTCAGCTAGAAATACTCTGGGCTCTAATAACTGACTGACTTCATATCAAAGTACATATGAACTTGTAGACACATAATTAAATCAATACATAATACAACTCACATGCTATTGAGGGGACCCTCAACTTTTGGTTTGAGCGTGGGATTTAAAGCCAGGAACTCACAACTGAAAAACAGCTTGACTTTTGACTTATGTATTATGGTCTTTGCCTCATATTTCACAGGGTGATCATAAAATTTCTTCCGCTAATGTCAGTATGTGCTTTGAAGACGTAAAGTGCTATCTAAGTGCCAAGTATTATTACTTATTCAGTAGTCTTGTTTCCTACGTTAGTTGCATTTGCGCAAAGCATGCCTAGCTTTTCAGTCAATTTTTACTGGTTTGATTTCCTTTTTTCTCTTTCATTTTTCATGAAACATTTGCTTTGTAGAAGTTTTAGATCATGGCGGCCCACATCCAGCAGTAGGAAATTCATCCCTTGCACTTAAGACAGCTGCTAGCATGTTTATAGCCACACCTTGCTCAAAACAAATCTTTGCAAGACAGTGCTCAAAACAACAAGAGCTATTGGTACCTCAGAATTTGTCTTCCCATTATTGATACTAAAAATGGTTATGCACCAATATTAACTACAGTATAAAAATCTTACTTAGAGCTGCGGTAAAAGCCTTGTGTAGCCAGGAATTATTTTGTGATGTTCCAAACCACATTTCTTGGACTCTCTTTTCTTATAATCATAAGAAAAGATATCTTTTCTTAATTCAGGACTAGGCTTTGGTGCAGTGGGATGTTCTGGTCTTGAGGATTTTTGACAAAACCTCTTCATGCAGTACTGCTGTGTTCTGAGTTTTCTTTGGGGGAATCTTGTGGCAGTGCTCTCTGCTTTTAGAGACAAAGACTGGATACTACAACCCCACTGCCATGGCAGGGACACCTTCCACTAGACCAGGTCACTCAAAGCCCTGAACCTGGCCTTGAACACTTCCAGTGGGGCATCCAGAGATCTTATTGCTTCAGCCATCTTCTGCTATTTTTTTGCAGAGTTTTTTTGTGCTGAAGACTTTAGAAGTTTATTTTATTTTAGCACTAACTCATTCCCTTTGTAAATTCAATTTTCAGTATCACAACTTACAATTTATTTGACTAACTACTTAACAACCTATGAAAAAAATGTTAAATATCCATACGTTTAGTAGAGCTGCAGAAGAACATACATCAACCCTTCCTGATCTTTCCACATGCACTTGTTTAGATATATATAATGAAAACAAACATCTTTCACATGTCACTGCTGTGTTTCCCTTAGCTTCCCAAAGAGTGATGTAAAAGGACCTGTACTATAAAGACCTATCAAGACTATCAAGGGTTGTAGAACACTGGCACAGGTTGCCCAGAGAGGTGGTAGATGCCCCATCCCTGGAAACGTTCAAGGCCGGGTTGGATGAGGCTCTGAGCAACCCGATCTAGTCGGGCAAGTCCCTGCTCCTTGCAGGGGGGTTGGACTAGATGACCTTTGAAGGTCCCTTCCAGCCCAAACCATTCTATGATTCTATGACCAGCTTTCACAGGCAAAATGACACAGATGAAGTTTTCGCTTTTAAAGAACATTTGCTTAATTACTTCCTTCACATCTCCCCAAGTCTGCATATTTTAATTAATATGAATTGTTACACAGAACAATAAAGATTTTGTAATTAGGTAATATGGTTAAAACGTGATTTTCCAAAATAAAAACCTTATGTATGACTGAAATACACAATTAAGTCATCCACACTTTTACTGAAGCATTCCTTTCGCACTGCAAGTTCATCATCTTTCTCTTCCTTGTCTGGCTTCCTTGTTAGTTTCTGATGTTTGTGTCAAAAAAAAAGTTAAAAAATGGCCTACCTCTCATAAGAGAACTGTGTACAAGATGTGTTTTTTTTTAAATACACCATTATGAAGAAATGCAGAATAGTTACCACTGGTATGGGGGAGTCAGGAATTCCCATTTTTGTTCCTTAGGACTGTTTATTCCAAGAGGCAACAGAGACACAGATTTGAGTGTCTCCCATAGAAATGGAGGTGATTCACTCAAGTATACACTCGACAGTGAAAATCACTAATTAGTTTGCTCTACTCATTGTCTGGAAGCCGTCCGGTAGAGTCAAAGATGCAGTCAGTTTCCCTTGAAAAGCTCATGTACTCAAACCACCATCAAGACTTCAAGAAGCTCAAGAAATGGCAGTGGACATTATAAACCAATGACCAAAAATTCCCCTATTCAGTGCTGAGATTTTCTCTCAATCAACTTTCTGAAAACAGTGTGTTCCTTCAAGAGTGATATAGAGCCACTGATGTGCAATCCTACCTGCTACTATGTACTCCTTAGCACTGCAAGGATTATTCTTGGCCTTAGAGGGCTGTCAGCCTCTTTCACTCAGAAATAGGTTCTTAAATATTCCAGAAAAATTTGTGGCATGTCAGACTAGTCTGTAAAAGTACATTTACAAAAATTCAAGAGAATTGGGTGCCTGCTCCCATTCTGATGCCTTTCGCCTTATGTGTTGTTCTAGAGAAGGAAGAAAAGTAGTCATGGTACTTTGGAGTTAGGATTTCAGACACAGGAGGAGCCAAGAGCCACTGCATCAAATAGAGGCAAATTATTCTCATACCTCCCTCTGAAGCAATGTTTTTTTTTCCCAAGTTCTCACAGGTGCAAGCATTTACATCTCGTACACAGGCATGTTGTGCAAAGCACCATTTCTACAACCGGTCTCCATCTCCAGTGCGCTGCTGGGACCTGCACGTCTCAGTGGGCTCAGCCTCACTCACTAGTGTGCAGTGAATGGCTGCTCCTGAGTCCTGCAAGGGCTGTGATTCAGACTACAGCTGTTTGCCTACAGAAGCGGCCTATGCAATCTGATTTGAGTATAAAAGTACATGGGCACACCACCCCAGCCTGAGCATGGCCCTTAGCTTTCTTTTAAAGTTCCAGCCAATGCAGATGCACATTTTTTGACATTTTACCATCCCTTTTCAAGTCTGTGACCTGTGCAGATGGCCTCACGTCCAGTGGCTGAACCCCCACCTGCTAGCCAAACAGGACCAAATGTAACATGCTGTGGTTCCCTGCACACACAAAGAATTCCTCAAGCTAGCACAAGGAAGACAGTATAGAAATTTTGGAAAGTTATCTGGGAGAGGAGACATTTGGGTTGTATTCCCTGTTCAGTTAATTGCTTTGTGCAAAGCAGAGCAACTTTATCGGGGGCAATTTTATTTTGCTCAAAAGCAAATACACCGTAAAATTGACCTCTGTGTGGGAGAAGAACCTCAGTCAGAAAGACCAGGTCCCAGACATCCAAGGCAAGCTTTTTAACCACAGACCTACTGATAAATCAGCATTGTGTTACTCTCTCAGCCTTCTGAGTCTCACAAATGAGACACACAGGAAATGCATATATTTTATATACACGTTGCAAGACATCTAGTGGCTTTGCGCTTTGGGATCTAGATGAATGTGTGCATGCTCAACAAGGGCAACATAAACATCTGTAAGTCTAGGATTTTGTGCTCCCTAATTGACAGGTTCACATTACATATAGTGAAGTGAAAACAGTTTAAGAACTGCACACCATATCCGCAGTTGCACTGACAAAATCACGTGCAAAATAAGGCTGTAAACCAGATTACTGAGTCTGTGGTCATTTAAGAAAAAAAAAAAAAAAAAACATTGCCAACTAAACACAAAAAAATACACAGTAAACTAGTTAACCCTTTTCTGGAGTAATTTTCAACCGCGTTACTTTGAAAACTCAGCTTACAATGCAGCATGGCAAACACTTCTAACAGCACAGCTGAGGGAGCAGTAAGTTGTGGTGTAAAGGACAGCAGCAACTGGCCAGGGGCAGCAAAAACTTCCAAAGTCAGTTTTGCAGTTGAATCCACCATACTGTTAACTGATTTCCCCATATAAAACTAATTACTAGGGTCAAATTTAGCAGCATTGTTGCTTTTTTATCTACAGATAAATGATGCCAGGGGCTGCCATATCCACAAGATCATCTGGGTTTTTTCCTTCTTTATTTTAAATCACGTCAGCAGTTGAAAAAAATATATGGATACTAAAGCTAGAATTTAAAACTACTGTGTCAAATTATTTTATCCTCAAAATGTTACAAATATATAAACCAAACAAAATTCAACTGGAATTTGAGGTTCTCCACAGTTCTGAGAAGTCAGAGTCTGAAAATCTGACCCTCAATACATGTACATAGGGCACCAATAAATTCTTATTTTTTATACCTACCCACAAAGAAAAAGCAAGAGACTGAAATAAGGAAATTACTGCATATATTCAGATGGGCAAGTATCTTGTAAAATGAAAAACTATGTAAGTAAAATCATTAACAATAGAGCCATCTGCTGTATTTCAAAAAAACTACACCAGCAAAAAATCTGAAAATGTTAAAATTCTTTACGACCTGATTTTTCACTAGTCCATGTTACAAAAAGTGATCTTAATGATTAGTACATCTGTTTAAATGACAGGAAATGTGTATTTCTTACACCTCTTCTAATTAAAAGCAATATTTACTCACATAATACTGATCCTCTGTATCCAATGATACTAATTGACATCGTAACTGAGCATGTAAAAAAAACCTGAAATGCTTCCCATTCCATTTGAAGTAGATAAGCATAGTATTGTGTAAGGAGACAATGAGGTCACAAGCAAGTTGAATGTTTATTTAAATACTGACAAGACACTTGGATGACTTTTTTCTTTCTCTAAAATAAGAAGAAATTCCAGATCTGAAGAGCTTACAGTAGAAAAAAAAAATCAACACAAAAATGAGGGAAAGTTTAGAAGACAGACTAAGCCAAGTGGCTCTTAGTATATCTTTATATAAAAAGATACATATATTAAGATGACTTCTCTCTATCAATATACTTGAAAAGCCCCTTTCAAGCACAGTGGAAGAAGCAGGTGTCTAGAAGAGAGTTCAAAGTACACAGCCTTATCAGTCAATTCCCAGTTTTGCATCTTAAAGATGGTATTAAAACACAGCCCTAAAATCCTGGTTAAACTAGAGAAAACTGTACAAGCACAGACCCAAAAAACATACTGCTGTAAATTTGGGCTCAAATGAGTGCTTCACTACATTTACTCTGCAACAGCCATAGCTATGCAAAAAAAAAAGTAATACCTACAAACTATACATAGCCGCTGAAAACTCTATCCTGCACATGGGAATGTGTTTCTTAACTGAAAGGTTCAGAATAAAAGACAGACAGACTGCTAAACATCAGGTCAGACACAATCGAGTTTTCAAAGACAGAGAAGACTGAATACATTTTGAAATGCCAATTAATTGCCAGCAGTGAGTGCCACTGCTTTTGAGCGTGCCAGTTAAAACCAGCTCATCCCAGTGCCTGCTGGAGCGCGTGGTGTTCCAGTACAGCTGGTTTCCTGAATTGCACTCTCACAGAGCTGGTTAGAAGTGATCGCAAACCAGAAACGAGAGCTGTCAACATGAATCTTCACAGGGAAGTTCCCCCTGCATTTAAAATAAGCTTACGAGCCATCTACCTACACCACATCAGTAGCTCACCACAATTGCCTGGATAATATGCTTATCTGCCCCAAATGTATGTGTCCTTATTAAATATATCAAGGATCAGACGTCTGACAACAAAAATTACTTGTTCTCACAACTTTTGTCATTTAGCTGTTTTAAGTGTTATTTAACATTTCAGGCCCAGTTATACAAAACAAGTGACACTTGTTTACTACACCTGCAACTTCAGTGATTGCTGCATAATAGTTTTTTTTTCTACTATCATCAAAACTAAACTTTCACGACTATAATTTTTTAAGCTTCACAAATAATATAGCAAAGACATTCTTAGCTAAAAAGAAAACCACATATATTTACCTGCCATCATAGCTATCATACTGGCTTTGTAGACATTAGCAAGGGACCCCAGTTCACCTGTTGCCAAGATTGTTTTCATATGAGCTTCTCCACAGGCCTCACGGCACTGACGGATCTCCTCATAGAGACCTGCGGATGAAAGCATGCGAAAATGATCAAAGTTGCCTGAGAGACATTTTCAAGTATGGCTGTAATTTCCACTTCTGGATTAATTTCCAATCTTATAATTAGTCATAGCACTCAAGAACTTAAGTTTTGTAAGTTCAATAAATTATATGACTGGAGGTAATTAACAATGCCACACAGTTTCAGACTTAACTTAATAGCTATTAATGTCGGTTCTCTCAAAACTAAGAATGTGCACAGTATGCCAAACACTCATGAATACATCAGGAGTAAAAAACGTTATGACAGTCAAGATTGATTTTAAAACAGCTTTTCCAGCAACAAATACAGTAGCGCCTTGAATCAGGACTCGGGAACAGTTATGTTTTCCTGTCCACATGACATCATCACCCTCTCTTGTCCCCTTCAGCCACATTTGCCACGGGGCTCAGCCTAAAAGACATCAAAGGTGTGACCAAGTTGTCTAATTACGAACATTAGTGCCATCTGAGGTGCCATGGCATATCCCCCTCGGCTTCCAGCTGCCCCTTTTGGAGGCTCCAAATCTCTCTTCAGTTTTCTGCTATTCCCCCTAGTACCACGGGACCAACTTGGGAAGTCTGATTATGGAGCTCGATATCTGTCTTTAGGCATCTGAATCCCACATTAAGCTTCTTGAAAATAAGGATTTCCTGAAAAAGATCAGTGTGGTTTCCTGACATCCCTGGTGAGGAAAGACTGAGGCCTGGGATCACACCTCAAGGAGCAGCAAATCCTCACAGATCTGTGTTTACAAGCCACCTCAGGTAGTTGCATCACCCATAAGATTACCGAGGACCTGGATCATCTTGTGCCGTGACCTCAAATGGCACCGGCAAAGGTGAAGGAAGCACCATGGCAGGAGGGCCAGCAGGACAACACCTGTCTAGCATGCTGTGGAGCTACAGCTCTAAGGGCAGAGCTGGACCCTCGCTTCTGATGCCCGTGCTGGCAGAGGAAGCCGGCTGGAGTTCAGGAAGGTTTGTCGTGGCCACTGTTGTACACACAAGCATTGCCACTCACACTGAGACAGCAGGGCTGACTTATAGAAAGCCTTTTAGAGTGGAGACAAAGCAGACTGTTAATCTGTATCTTCCCACCACTTGGAAATCAAAAAGCAAATGCTGCCCTAAAGTTGCCCCTCCCTCCTCGCAGAGAGCTCCACCGCCTTCGGAGGGCCTCTTGCTGTCAAGTCTGTCTTCTGACCCACAGCTGTTACAAGCTGGCCACTTGGAGACGTTGAAGACCCTTCCAGCGTAGAAAGAAAAGCAGCTCTTACAGTGTACACCCACCATTTCTGGAATTTAAACTTAAAAGAAGAAGACACAAAATAAGCAAACAGGATCCTTTGCAAGGGAATCCTTTTCACAAATCGTTCTCAATCTTCAAACACATAATCAAAAAACTATTTTATGGGAGGCTAAAATACAGTGTTTAACAAATCTTTCTTGCTAAAAAAGTCCAGGATATGGCTAGGAAGAACGAATTTTTTCAGCAAGACTAGTTTTCTTTTCCCCTCAGTCCTCAAGTGAGATCTGGAAACACACAGTAGGGTTTGCCAGCTGCTGTACGGCTGGACCTCCCTTCCACCCGCGATGCTGCTGCATCCTATTGATGCCATCGGCACACCAGGCGGCCGGGGCTGGGATCGGTGGGGTGGTCCTCTGAGACGTACTGCACACATTAGTAGACAACTGGCTAATGCACTTAGCAAGTCCCTTTATAGACACCAGGTTTCACCTTGTTTCTTACTGTGTACCAAAGGTGTGAATTAATCAGTACTAGCACACAGTCTAACATGTTTTATTGATCAATTGATGATACCCCAGAAACCTACATCAAATCGAGACTCAAAAAGAAAATACAAAGAACCTGTGCTATTTTCTTGTGCATTTGATAATGTTAGATCCAAATGCAGTCTCTTTTCGTGGAGTGACTCTTTCCTGAAGCTTTTGGAAAGTCAGAGAAAGCAGCTTTTATGTTCTTCTAGTTTTGGTAACAAGAAGAAAAGACTCAAGTTTTCTCTACCTTTAAGATATGCCTCCAAAAATGTCAAAATAAAATCAACAAAATGTACATTTAGGTTAGATTTCATGAAAAGAAATTACACCCTCATAGGTGTTGTTCACCAGAGTTAGTACCGCAGGTACAGCATCCTCCCTATTGCTGGAAGGTACTTTTATCTGCAATTAGTGCCAAGCTCATCTGAGCAGTCTCACTATCTGACAGCACGCATCAACCCACGGACAGGAACAACTGAGGATCTTCAATGATCCATGACTATCAGGTTAGCTGAGGTAGTGGAAAAGTAGGCATATTCTAATGGGGCAGATGTGTAGGTAATAAATACTGCTCTTTATTCAGAGACCAATTATTGCAGACAATAGCTGGCATTCACAGGACATTCTCCACCCTACAGTAAAAGCACAAATAGAAATGCAACTACCTCTGAGACAGAGAAAAGTAACCAGAGCACCCCAGTTCCAGTGCAAGCAGGAACCACTTTCATACAAAACAAGTGCAAAAACTCCTACTCCTTTCAACAAAGAAGTTTCAGTACTCAATCAGATTTAAATCAAGGCACAAACTTGATTAACCTGAAACTTCCTGACAAATGTCTAAAGTATGGGTGGAATGAATCACACTTGAAAACGTACTCAGTATTTCAAGGGGTCTCAGTCTGCTTCTGGGAGTCTGTGCTGGCAAAAAGTCCATCACTTAACTACTCCGTTCCGTCAAGCCGATCAGTAGCAGCAGCAGAGCTGGATGCTGCCATTCTGGGAATATCTGCGACCTGTGCAGAACACCAGTAACTGACAGAGCAGACACAGCTTCTCTGGTTAGCAGTAGTGGCACAAAGATTTTTGTTAAAACCTCTATCACAGGAAATCCATATTTTTAATTGTGAACTGAGACTACCATGAAGAGGTTGCAAGACTCTCCTTCTGACTGCTAAAAACAAGGAAAAGAAAAATATGAGCTCTCAAAGCAAATGGCCAGTACTGTGTAGCAACTTTTACGCAGCACACCAACACTATTTATTCTAAAAAAAAAAACAAAAACAAACCAAAAAAAGCCACAAAAAAACCCGAAAATAAAAAAAAAAAATCCTCCAAAGCAGGCCAAACTACATAGAATATATTTGGAGTCAGATTCTTACTGATGTAGTCTGTAATAGCTCCACTGACTTAGCTATTAAAATGGATGTGACAGAAGAACTCTTCTACTTTGCACCCACCTACTTAAGATACCTTACTGCTTTCATGAACTTTAGATCTGCTTTTATCAGATGCATTTACAGAAGTCAGAAAAATTCAGATTTTGTAAGGAAAAAAAAAGTTTCATAGCTGTGGTTTTAATTTCACTGTTACAAAAGATAAGTGTTGGAAGGTGTCTTTTTTGTAGTTTTTCTAAAATTCTAACTATTCAGTATATTATATTGATTTTTAGCAGCTATTAAATACACCAAAGAAAATGTTCTTCCCCCTACACATTTCTCAAGCAAACATCTGTGACAATTACTGCTGGCTACAATCTGCCCTAGATTGTCTAGATGGGCTTTTGCTTTGGTCTAATGCATTTGTCCTAAAAATCACAAAATAAAGGGAAAAATCCATACCTCCTACATAGGAAATGAAAATATTAAGGGGAAAAAACCCACAGTTTAAATTTTCATGAAACAACTCTTCTCCAAAAATGTAGTGATAAAAACACCTTTTCTTCTTTTTTTAAAAATCCAGCTTATTTGCTGTTTTTATCTAGCCAGGCACATTGACTGATGTTAAGGGTAGAAACTGAGACGAGGAGGGAAGATGTTTCGATTTCTGTTAGACCAAAAGATCAAGGTAATCATGACAGGAAACTGGAAAATGAGCTGGAGTCCCTTCTGTCTTGCACGTTAATGGCAGGTTTGTTAACAAAATGACAAGCACAAGGCTATCGGCACAACACGACTCTCTCATTTCTGCTCTCAGCCACATATGTGCAACTCCAGGCTCCAGTGATTCACATGAAACTGAAAACAGAGTTTAGTGTCAGGAGTCTGAGCTGCTGCTGACAATGTGAGACAGAAATTATGCAACTAGACTTCGAGATCCCATTTCAGCTTGCACGTCTCGAAAACAGTAAATCTAACTATAATATCTCCAAACAATGTGTGGAGTCTTTTCCAAGTCCCTGGAGCAAGGAGTGTATTTTCTCTGGGGTGTTTTATAAAGTATGTTGCACAAAAGGGGTCTCCCATCCCTGAACAAAGCCTCTAAACTCACAGTTCAATACTTATTAACAGAATTGAAAGGCAGCTTTCATAACAAGGTGATACCTAATGTATTTCAGGGATCTGGCCACGTTCAAACTTCTTAAACTATATTTGTTTTGTTCCCTTTTCTTGTAGGAAAATTCAACTGACATAGAGCAAATGATGGGTTAACAATACCTCTGAAGCCACTAACAGTGTAGTATGTCCACGTGTTTGCTAAAAGCTGTGGAATTAGAAGTAACATTACAGCACCCCAGACAGCTTTAGAAGGTACAACTCCAAGATATTAATTGATAACAGGGGGAAAAAAAAAAAAAAATCCAGTTTCTTACAACAGTTTGTTACTCAGCTTACTCACTCTTTAAATACAAGCAACACATTCTGTGCCTAAAGACAGTATCTAAACTGTGATTTTTAAGGTTAATCCATACTTTGTCAAGTGATAGAAGACAATGGTTGAGTAAACTACTATAAAGTGGTATTGTTTTAAAAGCTAATAGATTGTAAAAGGTATACAAGTTCATAAACTTAAATCTCATTTAATGTTATTTTCCTATGTCAATGAGCTGTTCAATAAAGTTGCTTTCATGTTCAGCACTATTAAAACGATCTTAACAATTACTTCATAAAGATCTAGAAAACATATTCTGAGTGCCATAAAGAGCTCCAATAATATTTAAGAACTGCTTTAAAATAACTTGACATAATTGGACATACACTAAAATATTTAATAACCAAATCAATCTTTGAAACAAATCACAAAGCAACACTATTCTATCATGGTGACCCCAATTATTGCACAGGCTAGAAGAAAAGCTAAAAATATATGAACGGTAAGATAAAGCACTCTACCACATACATATTTTTGTCAATAACTCCTGAAGCTGTGAAGACAGGCAGCATGAGAAAATAACAATAAAAATATATTAGTGTTATAAGAATAAGCACAGGTTCCGTCATAACTGGAAGGCAGCTCCAGTTGATGAAGCACCTTGAACGCAGGCATAGTTACTGCACTAGACTCTTCAATTTTATGTAATACCAGCATCCATCCCAAAAAAAGACTTCTTCATCCCTTCTTCTAGCTTCCTTAAACAGACTTTATACATCGTTGTATATCGTATCTAATCATTAGACAGAGTTGGAAACTTGCATGTTCATATGGGTAACATACATTTGTTGAAAGCTAAACAGGAAGTCAGAACACTAGATTTTCACCAAAATATTCAGATCACCTACTAAAGTTTTGGGGGTTTTTTTGGATGGGCAAGTTAAATATTGTAATTTTTCACCCTGTAGCATCATTATCTGGATGGCAAGAAAATTCTGTTCCTTTTTTCAAGACCATGTAAATATGTGCCTTACACAGATTGATGTTCATGAATAAACTTTCAGAAAACTTTTGGAAATAATTTCAATTCTACCCTCAGTTAAAAAAAAAAAAAAAAAAAAAAGTAAACTAAGCATTGCCAAAACAAGGATAGCTTTCAACTGTGGCATGACTTCAGATCTTGACAAAAGAATATGCATACCAAATCAAAAAAGTCATCCCTAACTAACTTATTCAGTAAACTGACAGGTTTGTACTATATCCATCATGCATATGACTGTGTACTCCTCCCCTGTAATTTGTGATCACAAAAAACATTTCCCATATAGAAAAATCTAACAATGTATGTCCAGTTCATTTCAATCACCAATACAAATTTGGTCTCTGAATCTCACCCTGTATTTCTCCTCTGAGTTCTCCTTCACGTAATCCCAGGCAATATAACCTTGAAGCTGTGTTCAAGTCACAATTGCAAGTTGCTGCTGAAGTCCAGTTTACTGGGGGTTTTTTTCAGTCTTAGTGGCAGATCACTGACTCACCTCACTTCGTATCCAACACCAACATGTGTTCCCAGGAGAGCACAGCTCCTGGAGGGGGTACTGGCTTTGTAGACCATAGTGTAGACTCTAACAAAGACACAGCACAGGAAGGTGTGCGTACAGACTTCCTGCCAACTGGTACAGAACTTGATGCAGCATTCTGTCTTATTTAAAACCGCTCAATCACCCAGTCTGCCTATTTCAGCAATTTCAAGGCAATACCTGAACTTAAAATAGCCACTCTCAAAGAAACAAATGTCTGCAACAGTGCCCATCCTCAAGAAGTCAAACATTTGCATAGCTGTATATATTTAAGAGCAAAAGGGTATGGAGATGGTAAATACTACAAAAGAGGTCAAGATGTTACAGCAAAGGAAACCAGAATATCACAGATGCAGAAACACATGGGTTTTTTAGTTCAGTTCTAACTGCTAACTGAAGAAAGACCAAAATCGGAAAATATGAACTGTTACTATGATGATCATATTTCCTTAACCAAACTCAGGTACCAGGGGTCCTTTATGAAGTCTTGCAAGCAAACAGGCTATTAGGGTACTGCGTTATACAACTAAATGGACAATTCATCCAAGACAATGATGTGTTTACCTTTATAACGAAATTAGTTATAGAAGCATTGTCAGCACTTAAGGCAAACCATTCGCAGTACATTAAGGAGGTAATTAGAGCAAAAACCATCTTCAGCATTATTGTTCTTACTAATTAGTAGTAATCTACAGACAAGAACATCAATAATAATATGAACAGCCAATTTGTACCCTAAACATTCAGGAAAAAGAAAACAACTGAAATGCATATTTTTGTCAAGAATTGAAACATGTATATTTAACAAGGTATCATCTACATTAGCAACCCCTTGGAGGTTTTAACAAAACTGTTCAAATAATTAGGCATTCACTTCCATTTCAGTTGCTATTTTTTTAATCCTGTACACAAAATTCTCTAAAGGTACAGAAGGAATTGACTTGAATTTTCAAAATGCGAAGTCATTCTGCATGCCCAGCCTGACAGGACTTGTAACAGCATTTTTTCAAAAAAACACGCAACCATTTGTCATACATTAGTCAAATAAAGTTTGGTGCCCCAGCGTACCAGTTACTCTTAGGGGAGGGACCAAATTCTTCAAAGACTGAAGCAAGGACTTGGGGAAGAGACAAAGACAGAGCTTGCATGTGCATATACAGAGGTTCAGGTACCTTGCCAAAGGGTGAATACCTACCTTCCCACTGGCCAGTCAGCACCAGACTCCTGCTAATGACAATGTCAATCTCTCTGGCACCATATTCCACAGCTAGCTTTATTTCGGCCAGTTTGATTTCTAGAGGAGTTTGTCCAGATGGAAATCCAGCAGCCACTAGCAAATATGGATGCAGGCAGAGAGAAGAAAATGTTTTATAAATGGACCATAAAATAGCACATACCTCTAATACACCAAAGAGTTTGCAAGTTACTACTTTTTTATCCCTACCATGATTCAAAAAAATCTCAAGGCACCTCTTCTTACCCTCTCTTCATCCACAAGAAGCATTAGCTCTTCCTTCAACAACCACTGTCCAGCAAGACACTAAGTGCATCTTGTGAAAAGGTCTCTTTCACATGCTCTAAATTTTTCCAAAGCAGTCTACGTAAGAAGGCACAATATCTATCGCTTCCAGCACAACTGCGCAAACAATTGCTTCATATATGAAGCAATACATACATTTTAGATTATCCCCAATTATTTTAAGTAGTATTTCAAGTTCATCCTAGTAATACAATTAACAGCTAAATCATTACATAGCAAAAATGGCTTTCAGTTAGGTCTACTTAAGATTGCATTTATGACGTTTAAGTACAAAACCCAAAGGTAACTTTGGAAATGGAAAAAAGAATGGCTTTGTCAAAGATTGTCTTTCTGTCTGACATATAAATACATTTAGTATATATTTCTTCCCCTACATAACAAAAAATAAACCATCCAAAAACATGGATCTTACCATTAAACACCTGATCTAACTTCAAAGTTAGCCCCTGCTTTGAGCAGGAGGTTGGATCAGACGACATCCAGAGCTCCCTTCCAACCTGCATAATTCTTTGATTCTACTTCTTGCTTATTATAGATTCAGGACTTGTCTCATGTGTGGTGACTGGAGAAGAGCTGGCACTACTAGATTTCTAAGTACAAGTCTTGAACCTGCAGGCTGCTCAGCAGGCAATCACCCTTGCCTCTGCACACAGCTGCATCGAATTCAGCTTGCAGGATTATACTTAAAAGCCAAACAACTGACAGGGAAAATAACCCTTATATTAAAAGTCCTAAAGCTCATATTTCATCATAATCATTATTATTATTACTAACATCATCATCATCATCATCGTATCTACTTAGTGTCTACTGATACTTTGTCCAGCACACTATGTCAATTTCTTCTGTTTGGGTGAGGAAAACACTGATATATCTTAGGACCTCTTTGAAGAGCTTGCAGCAAAACAGACTTGGCATTGCCGATAAGCTTGAAGTTGAAAAAGAACAAGAGATTATACCAAAAGCAAATTCTCCACTCCATTCCCTTCCTTCCACCTGTTACCTTTCCACTTTACTCTCTAAAACAAAAGCAAGTCCAAACTTCTGGATTTTTCTACATATTTTATAGCACCAAAATATTTAATTGGATATTTTTGAATAAAGCTTACCTGAAGCTACTGGTATGTTACAACCAGCAGCCTTTAGAGCATTAACAGCATCGGTGACTCTTGCGGGATATACACAAACTGCTCCAACAGTAATACCTGCAAAAGCCACAGTTCACTTTTTCATATACAGATTTCCACCTTTTTGAGTGCAGTCTATATTAGGAGCACGTGTGCATTGTTGTCACCTCACACTTCTGCATTCTCACAAGGATCTTAAGCACCTAGGGATGCTTAAGACAAGGGATGTCTGTTATATTGCTCAAATGGTTCAGGTAATTGTCCATATTGTTACCTCCCTCATGTTCCTTCACCTGACGCTGGGAGCAAGTTTGCATTAGCAGGAGTTAAAATGCCAAGATTTTTATCGACAGATTCACTGTTGGAACACCAACATGTACAGTTAAGACATGCTTAGTCAGCAAATTACTGTGCGAGAAACCACACTGCCAGGCTCTGTGCTTGCTTGTTGAGCCAGACTGAGCCCAGCACCAACCAAGCAGTCTTTATGTTAGTGCAGTCCTACTGCATTTCTAGCTAAAATACTATTCTCTCAAAGTCTCAGATAATTGACCTCATATTTAATACTTCAGCTGTCTGAAGAGTCCATAAATCCAAGTTTTAAAAAAAGACTAATCTTTGAAATTTTATGTGTGTGGCTTAAAACCAGAGGCTTGATTCCCCTTTGCTTCTAAATCATATGACTTCAATCAGTGGAGAAATGCCTGTGTAAAACTGAAATATTTCAATAGTAAAAGCAAGCCCCAAATATTGCTGGGATTTTCTTTTTGTTTGATCATCATAAGGCCAACATGACAGGACAAAAGTCAAATGGTATTCACTGACACATCAGTGATTACATCTCGAAAAATTCAGGAATGCCGCTCAGATATAAAGAGGTTTTATTGACAGTCTCAATTTGCTCTGAAGTTTTATCATGTTCAGTCTTGGGTATAACACTGGGACTTCAGATGGAGCCTGCTTGAGTAAGGTCAATGAAAGTTTCACCACTAGATCCTTAGGGTTGTCTTCCATCCCTTCAACTCTCTTGACTTACTTGGGAACTCTGCGTGCGTGCATGTGTGTGCGTATACACGGTGTGCACACAGCCACATACACTCACTACAGGACTGATTCCTTAAAGCAGACTGGGCTGCAAAGATGTCTCCTACCTTAACTACTGAAACAAGCAAGTAACTGAGAATGTTTCCTGAAGGAAAAATAACATGCTTAGGACTGTGGAATGCATCTTTTCTGTCCGAAAAAGTGGCAGGCCCAGTAGTTACATACAGAAACAGCAGCTAAGCATGAAATCAAAGAGAGTCACATGAACACTTCCGCCTTCTCCAATTTACTAAGGACATCAGCAGATTAACAGAATACTCAATTAGTTTCACCTTAGTGCACCGTTATTAAAAGATATACACTGAGGCTACACACTTGTGGTTTCCACATCAGACTTGCTCATTAGGTATCATAACTTAGTGTCACACTGAGTCCATGCTCCACTTTGGCTGCCAAACTAACAATGGATGTTTTTCCTCCTTGTATTCTTATATGAACTCAAAATAATAGATATTTTGCAGGTAGAACTTAAGGCAGTTGCTTTGAATAAGACCACATAGGACCTAGTTTGCTCTTGCAGGAGTATTAGTCCATAACTGCTTCCATTACATGAAGAAGAGGTCATTCATACACCCTTCTGAAAACTGAAAAAATAATGAGGAAATGTAGACATTTTCTCTCAAAGTACACACAAAAGAAACTATTGTACCTTTATCATGCATGTCCAAGGCTTTCAGCAGATCCTCTCTGATGGGATGCTTTGCTTTAAAACACAGTCTGTGAACATTTGAAGGAGTATCATCGCCTGAAAGTGTGGTAAGGTCTATGCAGGTGACAGCTTTCAGTAGCCAAGCAGCCTACAAAGGGAGTGAAGCAAGGTATATAGTATTTCAGTTTACACTTTGAAAGCCAAACTGACTTAGAAGATGCAGAAATCAGAAGCCTGGATCTCAGTAAATAGAGTAAATAGATGGGATATAACATGGAAGATATACAAAGAATGGTTTACGACAGACAGGGCTGGCAGATATTTCTTCATGTCTTGAGCACTATCCAATGGTATGGAAATTATTTGGACTCAAAAGGCTGCTCTCCCAGAATCAAAGGATCAAATTCCAATTTTTGGTGCAAAAGCTAACTACCAAAGGGGACTCTGTAAGAATCACACAAATGTTTTTACTTGGACAAAAAGCATCTTGTTTCAAATTTAATTCTGTAAGACGAAGACAAAAACATCACCTATGTGAGATGTGAGGAACCTCACTGTTATAATGTGCTCCATTCTATACAGTATCTTTAAGGCCTGTATGCACGAGAAATCACACACGCTTCAAGAGGAGCACAGGTTTGCAATTGCCAGTAACCAGATGAGTCTACACATCAGCAGTTTGCACACTTGCATGTTTGCACACTTCTCCTGCTGTGAGAGTGAAACATGGAATCAGTGGAGCGTAAGAACTCAGACTTTTTAAATTTAAGGTCTAGACTCCAGATGTTTCCACTTGGTTTTGTGTGAATCGAAAATAAAACAATATATGTACTTATTTGTGCAAAAAACAAAAGCAAGAGCTAAGTGGCAAGGCTAAAGTACTCTTCAGATTAAAATGCTACAGAATTTTAAAAGACTTATTAATCAGAGTATGGAACAGAAGCACAATTAAAAACTTCTGAGCTTTTTTCTGAACAAAAATTCAGCTTAAGATATTATTTTTAAATATTTGTTGAAGGTCTTCCAGCAAATTCTCATTTACAGTGATGTCTTCACTAAAAAGTGACATCTCTTAGTGGGCACTTGTTCAACAAGGGGAGAGTTTGCAATGCCAAAAGTCCATTTGAGTCCATGAAGTCCCTCTCTGACTGCTCTGCTCTGTGACACGATTTGTCAGCAGAGGCAGCAAAACTTGTTGTTTCTGCATGGAGGTATTACTCTTATCTTAAGTGGTTGGCCAGCCTACAAGGCTTTCACACTTCGCTGACGGGAGTCTTCTTTCTGAACTTGCAGTAAATGTTACACTGAAAGCTGCTTTGGGGTGACTGAACAGAGTAATGAACTGTTACTGGCCTCTGTTAGTCTAAGCTTGACTGCTTGTTTCTAACTGATTTCTACTTTCATCCTATAATACTTCAAAAGGATTTTTCACTTTAAATGGTTTTAAGTTTCTTTTACTTGGATTTCTTTAATCCTTCGTTTGAGGGAATTTTTGTCTCATCTCTTATGACATGAATCACCAAGACAGATGCAGTCAGGGAGTTCCAAGAACTGGTATGAACTTCATTTTTTAAAAGGGTTTTTCAAATGTGTATTTTGGGAAATGGGCTTCAAAATTTCAATCTGTGGAGCTACTTACATTCAAACATGTAAATGTTCAAAATTATCTATGTGAAATAAACAGCACATGACTATCCTGCAATGATAGTGTTCAAATACAGGAGAGATGCTTCTGGCATTCTTCAAAGTAAAACGTTACTCAAGTAGCTCAGTACCAGTGTTACTACACAGGGGAGTGGAGGAGTGTTAGCAAGAATTAAACACTTGTCCTACAGGCATGTTGAGGGAGTGACACTAAATCCTTTTCTTCTCAATGATTCTTTGTAATCAAAGCCTGTGGCTCTCTATGTCTTTGCTCTTTATATAGTAACTTTGGTCAAATAAGACAACTTTTTACGTTACTACACCTGCAGTATCTGAAGATAGACAAGGTTATGGAATACTCTCTGGATTTTCTCACTGACACTGTTTCCCAACTCAGAGCCAGTGGACTGCTAAACTTGGTAGCACATGACTTCTTATGTGTAGGAAGTTCTTGGGAAATGCCGAGCTAGTGTCTAACTTTCCTCGGTTTATGTCCATTTTTTATTGAATCATAACATCAAAGAACAAACTTTCAGGTTCATGTAACACGCAGGAAGTTTTTTTTTTCTATTACCTTCTAGCAGAATTTTACAGCTACATCAAATTATCCCCAAACTGTCATCCACAAGATCTGTGCTCGTTGTGGTCATAGCTTCAGAATGGCTGCCCAACATGCTAAGCTCAGGATGCCAACTATTTTGAATAGTTTTTTTAAGAATTAAGTATAATTATATGATTCTTGCTTTGTTCTATTTTTTTTGCAGTGTTAATACTGAGCCTTCATCATATCCTTCCTCCCCCTTCCACGTTTTCAGTTACTGTTGGAAGGAAACAACTTGTTTAGTGTATGGAAGGGTGGAATCACACACATTTGCTTGCAGAACAGGTGTTTTGTGAATGAAGAAATAATTTCTCCTTCAGACACTGGTTACAACCCCATGGCTGAGAGCTCACTGGGATCTCCAAGTTAGGTGCACGGCATTTCTCAGACCTTGCACTTGGCTGAACGCTGCCAAAGCACTTGTGGCATCCTGCAGCCAGCTCTGCCTGCCGTTCCCCTCTCAGTGTTTCCCGTCCTGCCACTAAGACGGCAGAAGCTAGCACATGGCTGTGCCTCATCTGTTCTGCTTTGCAGAATGCATTAGCTTACATTGCTGACCTGATGGCTTTGCATTACGATTCTCATGTGCAAACTGGAGAAACCAAAATGCACACCAAGCCGGTATCTGTCAGTTCTGCCAGGAGGGCAGTAACAGCAGAGGTTGACAGTACCAGCTAAGACACTCTAAATGTGTGTGAGTTCAATACAAGACAGACTTGAAGAAACGTTAATTTGCACCACTGGCTTTAGCAGTGGCTTACATGAACCTGTTTTATACTAAGATGGACAATAACCGATCATTCATTTTATCTCAGGAGTTGAGAAATCAGTCCCCTTAACATTAGTGGGCTCTTTCTTTCTTCTTCTTCTTCTTATTTTCTGCCTCTCAGTCCCACCTCCACTCAGGATTTTTAAATTTTAGGTAAGAATTAGTTAAGCAAAGAAATCACACATGTTGGGGATGTTTAAGTAAAGAAGAATCATCCAGGTAGGTCAAACTTGACAGGGACCATGATCATATCTTACAGCTTTAAAATTAAAAAATAAGAAGGCAGCGTGCAGAGAAGTCTGTCTGGGAAACAGAATAAATGTGGTGGGCTAGTAATATACAATTTAATCCACTCATGAATAAAGATGACTTAAATTCATTTGCGGTTTTGCCACTCATGAGTTATAAGGTTTTTAACTTGTTTGGATAAATGCGTCACCTTATTCCATCCCATCATCATCAAATACAAATTATTAAAATAAGACATGGACAAGCACATCTTTTAAGTTTACATGCATCTTGAAAAAAATTCAATATTGCAGCCTGGAGAGGGAGAGTGACTACTTTAAAAATACAGGAACAGAATGCATAAGAAGTGCACTTACTTGCCAATTACCTTTCACAGTTCTCCATTTTTTAATTCGTTCTGCATGCCTCACAACTGCAGGTCGATTCACATGCACTTTTGAGATCCAGCCAAGTTCTGGAGTGGGAAAAGAAAAAAAAAAGTCTCATCTATTTTTGTGTTCTTTTAATATATGGTGCAGGATGTCAGAAGAAAGTTGAAGCTTAGTTTGGAACCTCTGAAGAGCATGTTGTGCTTTCATGTCCTTTTAAGGGCTTGTGTACTTATCACCAGTCCAAAATGTCATAATAGCATTAACTTCTGTTAGGGTATGATCTGTGAACTGGATGTTTCACACAGCATGCTTTGTTTGCCATTACAACTAAATTAACTTACTGCTGATGAGAGACACTATGTTGCCAGTCTTGGACTGTGAAATTTATTATACATGTAGTATATAAAAAAAAACACCTCACAAAACAGCCTTCTGCCATTTCTTGCTGATTTACTTCTTGATCCCAGAACATTTTAACATTTATTCAATCTTCTGCTTGCCTGCTGGCACCCAGGATACAACAGCATTTTTTTGTGTGTGTGAACCTTTGTTTACAGAAACTACCCCACACTGTCACCAAATACTCTGGACAGACTCTTGCACAACGAAGCATTTGGGTTGTTATTGTCTAGAGCTAATTTTACTAAATTTGTTATTAGGACCTAGCTAAGTTTCCAAAAGCACTGAATTCCTGGACAACACACCTGCTTGGAAGCTGCCGAGATGCATGCCTGCCTGAGAAGTGCTTACCTTGCCAAGCACCCCAGAGGACTCAGGGCATCATCTTCCACGTGTGAGTTCCTTCAGATGCCCACTGCAGACAGGCTGGCTCCCAATTACCATGAGTTTCCCTATCCATAAATAATAACCAGACCCAAAGAGAAGCAGATGCTCAACGATTAGTGCAGTAATGAAAGTGTCCAAAAACCAGAAGCATCAAAAATTGGACACTGCTTAACGAAGGGTAACTGACTGATAAAGCAGAACTGAGGGTTCAGGCTCTTCAATCCTGAAATTTCTACTTAGTGTGATAATCCAAAAGCATAATTTTGAATGTTAATAAACACCAACTGCTAACAGAAGGACATGGAAAAAAGAAATCAGAATGTCTTTAAAATCTCTCATATCCCAAAACATAAATAATTCTTCTAAATACTAATCATATAAGCAATCCATCAAAATACTCTGAAAACAACATCAACAATCATTAACCACCAATCACCAGCAAATCACCACCATCAATCATCAAATATCACCATCAGTTAAGGTCAGTATATGGACACGGGCTTAGGTACTAGGAGGTAATAATTCTGGGTGGCTTAATTTATTAAGAGCATCTCATCTCTATGAGTCTTCTTCACAACTGTATTAAACTTCTACTTCCCTCAAGCACATTGATTTAAAAAGGTTTAAAACTTAAAAAAAAACCCGATAGCCAAAATCTCTAATTTTGTACAGAAATCTTATCCTAATTTTTTTTTCCTCCTACTTTATAGTTTCAATAGCCAAAAAAAAAAAAAAAAGCAGAACTAATACACTAGCTAATATATGTATAAATACAAGCTTGTTTCCCTAATTAGACTTACAAAAAGCTCTAGAGAAACCAATTTAGGGTAACGATGACTCAGTGGAAATGCAGGACAAAGGCATGAAACACAGCTAAACAAAATCTTGTTCTGAGCATAATAAGCCACCTAGCTACCACTTTCCTATTACCGCATACAAGTAATTAAATGGGCGGTATCTGCAGGGTCAAAATGTTGGCCAAAAGCAGAAAAAGTAAAAAAAAAAGGAATTTCAAAGGAATCATAAGGAATTCAAGGATTTAGTTAAGAACTTAGCATCAGTCTCACTGCATGGCAACAAAGAAAAGGAGGAGCTTGCAAAGTTACAAACCAGTCAAACAGTAAACCTGCATTACTTCTCTCCACTTTCAAAGCCACAGGCTTATCCATTCTGCCCCAAAAGCAAGAAGCTCAAATGACACACAGAAAGCAGGTGAGAAAAGCTATTGCAACAAAACCTATGGCTAGAACTTTCCTTCTTTCTGAATATCAATAAATCATACAAACACAGACAGTTGAAATATAAGCTAATGAAACTCTACATCCTCTGCAGTTGCTTTAGGGTCAAGGCTCCTGCATCATCAGCAGCGAGCATCCATCAGTTCCCATGGGGTCACTATAGCCAACATTTGACAAAGTCCGTGGGGGAGGAAAATACAAATAAATAAATAAATTAAGGAAATACAAACTCTGTGTTGTGATTCTCCTACTATGTTGCAAGTGCTCAGGTAGAATCATATAGTCACAATACAATTCATCAACGTAACTTTTGAACCCTACTGGGTGCATGGTGACCCCCCGAGTCCCTTTGGAAAATGTGATAAAATCAAAGTAAGCCGATTAGATGAGGAACTCGGCTTCTCACTTTCTAATAAGGATCCTTTCAGTTATTCTACTCTTACCTTTTCTTTCTACATTATGAAAGACAACCAAGAAATCCACCTAAATAATTCATTTATAAAAACTATAGCCTTCTGTAGAAGAGTTTGGAAGAATATGAAAACTGCCCAGTGTTCAATTAGTGCCCAATCTGTTAGATATGAGAAATTCAAATTTCAGATGGAAATTTAAGTGAAAGAACAGAAATTTCCCCCATCAGTAAGTTAACATTTCATTATTTATCATTTGGAGAGGATTCAGTCTGGTTCATCTTGTGCTGGACTTTGGTAGAAACATACATACATCTGAGCATAGCTCCTCAGAAGGTCTGAGTAATCTTTTCAGGAAATAGAGCACTGCACACTAGATTAGCTTAAAGGAAATGGGCAAGCATAATACTATTTGGAGAAAGAAAAAAAAAAAGAGAAAAATTAAATTCATAATCAATAGGAGAAAAGATGGGGAAGAACAGTGGAAGCAAAATAAGCTACTACTTTCACTTTGCCCACAGTCACCTGTGACAGTTACCATCTATCAGCTGATCAGCAATATCTGATTGCATGTTCTTTGCAAATATAATTAAATTAATTGGCTTAAGCCCTTTTCACTGTGTAACACATTTTACCTTCTCTTTTCAGTAACTCAAGACTAGTCATGAAGGCAGCTGACACATGGCAACTCAGTAAGGAGTAATATCTAATTTTTGTGTCTAAGACGCAATTTTCCTTGAAAGACCATAGAATTTGGATCTCCAAGTATTTTTTTTCTAATGTGGGATATCGAACCACTGTGCACAGCACAGGCAGAAAATGTAAAAAAAAAAAAAATTAAAAAAAAATCAGAAGGCCATCTTCTCTGTACAATTTAATGTAAGATATTATGCAGCTTACTAAAGAAAATAAAATGGTGTAATAGAAAAAAACGCATGGCAAGGAAGGACAAAGGTTCTGGTAATATGCAGCAGCAGATGGGGACTTCTATCTAACACAGACCTTTTATTCAAGCCCACTTCTCCATTAATTAAAGCAGTGGGCAAATGCAAACAAATACGTCTCAGCGTAATTATCTCTAAATAGACTTTCAAAGTTTTCCATGTGAGGTCTCAACAAACCTTTAAATGTAATTGTCTTCCTTCAGAAAAATCACTCACAATTCCTTTTTTTTTTTTTTTTGCATTAAAAATCAGAATAAAACCATTATTTGAAATAGAACTGCCTGCCTTTGGACTCTCCCCCTCCCCCACTCCCCCAAGCTTTATCATTTAGTATCTGGCTAAGGAAAACTATATTTAATTAGGCTCATTAACCTTGCAGTGTGAACATGTCTTTTTTTTTTTTTTTAATAAGTCATCTGCTAGTCATCTGCACAGTCATGTGGCTTCAGGGATAAAAGTAATTAAAGCAGTTACACTATAGTTAATTAGCCAATATTCTGTAATCACTCTTCAAGTTTACTTTTTTTCCTCTGAAGACATTTGAAAAAATCACATTCAAAATCTTAACAGGAAATTCATCTCCTCTCTTTGAAGAACGTGAATCCAAAAATACCAAGATTTCCTCAGAAAACAATAAATAAAACCACTTCATTAGTATAATGACATAAATATCTAAGACACCATACACATTCCTCATAAAACAGACTAAGCTTTTAGAAGCTTAAAAAAAAATGTGTAGATGGCATCCCTTCAGATGGTGACACAGAAAGCTCAAGAATGCCTGAGGCTATAGTTTCACAACCATTTTAAAGCAGCACTGTCCCCAAAAGAAGCTGCCCCCCGCCTCAACTGGTTATTTCCTCCCCTGTGCCAGAAACAGCATGTGTGCTCCTGTTCTTACCATGAACACATGATAAAGTGGGTAAGGGAAGTGATGAAAGCTGTGATTTCTGGAGAAGCAAGTGAAACCGTGCCCTGAACCTTCAGTGGAGACGTGAGGCATCCAGCTGGACACAGGCTGACCCCAGCTGGCCCTGCATAGCCCAGCAAAGCCACTGGAGAGAAAACAGGTCAGCATCTGGTCTTGTTACAGTTATCATACCATGTAAGCTGTTTACAGGTTTGGGAGTTACTCAGTTTCTTAGAGACAGAAACTGTAGCTATTTTCCCATAGCGTTTCTTGCTATGGACCTTTTTTATTTTCAGATGTGTCCTCCTTATATAAAAGAAGTTCAGTCTACAAGCAGAATAACAAGGCATGAGCCCCGAATGAGAAATCAGCTCTATTATCTTGTGGCATTAGTGAAATCACACAACATTGACCATGGGTTGCATGAAATGGATCATGGTATCTTCCAAAGCGCTTTGAAAACCACTGACAAGCCTTTCCTCAGAAAGGGAGCTGGAGAACAACAGGAGCTTGGTTTCCTGCAGGTCAAGCCCTCTGCTGTTCCCTCTCTTCTTCCCTGGCGCAGGAGACCTCCCCTCACCCCAATAACCCAGCTGTCCTACTATGGTCCTTACGACCATGGAGTAAAACAGGATGTTGTTACTTGCATAAAGCCCAAAAAACCTGATGCAATGAAAAGTCATGTAATTGCTGAGCTGTGCCTGCCTTAACCTCAGAGGTCACTAATTCGGTCACTCCACCCAGTGACTTACTTCTCTTACATCTCTCTGTCCTTCAAATTTGATTAAAATTATCCAGCAGATTCAAAAGGTGCTAGAAAGGAACAGTGAAAAACACAGCCACAGTACAGGCTAAAACCAGCTATTAATATATTAGGAGAGAATTATGCTGTCTTGAAAAGGGTTGCAACACTTCATTATCTAAATGCCACTTACCAACAGGCTAGCTCTCACATGTAAATGGCTCAGAAATACCAACTAGAATTAAAAATATCAATTGAAACATAATGAATGTATTTCTGGCCCTTTAACTAGAGGGGCTGAGCAACATAGTTTTGTTTTTTTTTTTTTTATAGAATCATAGAACATCAAAGAACATACTTTGCAAAGCAACTGTAACTAATTATTCATTACTCAGAATACATACGTGTGTATATATATACATACATAGACACACACACAGAGATTAAAAAATATATAATCGTAGAATAATTTCGATTGGAAGATCTCTGAAGGTCATTTGTCCAACCTCCTGTGCAAAGCAGGGTCAGCTCTGAGCTCAGACCAGGCTGCTGAGGGGCTGTTCAGTTGGGTTTTGAGAGTCCCCAAGGATGGAGACTACACAGCCTGTCCGGGTAACCTACCCCACCATCTCACTGTCCTGCATGAAGACATTTTTCCTGTACCCAGTCTGAACTTTTTTGTCACAAGACAAGCCTGTTGTCTCGCCTCAGCCCATCATAAAATGCTGTACAAAGCCTGGCTCTGCTTTCCTGATACACTCCCACAGGGACGAGCAGGTTGCTGTTAGAACCTCCAAAGCCATCTCCTCTCCAAGCTGAACCAGTCCAGCTCCCGCAGCCTCTCCTCATAAGGCTGGTGTCCCTGACCACCTTGATGGCCCTCTGCTGAACTTGTGACAGTTTATCAATCTCTTTCTTCTGTTGAGGGGCAACAAAACCAGACAGAATCTCCCAGATACGGTCTAACAAGCGCTGAGCAGAGGGGATGATCCCTCTCTTCCTGTGAGCCACTGGCCATGTCCCTGCTGGTACGACCTGGGAGGCCAGTGGCCACCTCTGCTGCCACTGCACTGCTGGTTCGTGCCCAGCTCAGTGCCCACTGGGCTCCTTTTGGCAGAGCTGCTCCCCAGGCAGGCAGACCCAGCCCGTGTGGCTGCCAGGGCTCGTCCTCCCCGGGGCAGGGCTCTGCCTTCAGCCTTGCTGAATGTCACCCGGCTCCCTGGGGACCCTTTCCCTCAGCCTGGCTGGGTCCATCTGATCTGGCTAATTTAGAGTAATCTGCAAACTTTATGAGCCAGCAGCCTATTGCCTCCTCCAGGTCACTGAAAAAAAAAACCCAACAAAACAAAAAAACCTAGGATAGGTCCCAAGCTAGACCCCTGCATTACTTTACTTGATACCAGCCTCAAAGTAGAGTACTATTAACTGTGTTATCTGCTGCATTTTGAACATCCTACTTGCCATTTTCTGGGTCTACCCAAGGTTACTGAATGTCTTTCTCCATGACTTCTGAAGTTGTCACATCAAAATTCCATCTGCAAGAAGCAGAAAACCCATGTGGCAGATGTCTGCATCCCCACAGTTAAAACCAAAGGAGTATGCTACCAGCTTACACGACCAAATGGATGCTCATTGATGTGTTTCACTATTTGGTTGTGAAGTGGCATCTGATGCTTTTCTTAAAAGTGACAAAACATGAAGCACCTGGACCGTTACACTCCAGTATCCTTGGGAGCAGAGCAGGAGAGGCAGACTCCTTTCAGCTGCTGCAGTCACTGTGGTGAGCCTGCGTACCCACGAATGACTCTGCAAATGGTCCCTGTGGAATAACAAACTTGTAAAATTCCTTATCCACCTTCTTTACACAACTCTCTGATGGCAAATGTATCAAAACATTAGACTACAGACCCTCTGTCTAGTTCATGCAAATCAGTGTCTTTTTATCTGTGTTACATGTACCTGTTCTTTATTCCCAAATAAACACCTTGTTCTTCTACTAAGGAACAGTGATAAGAAGAAAGAAAGAAAGAAAGAAAGGATGAATTAAGGGCTTTTACAAAAATGTATTTATTTTATAAAAAAAAAAAAAATCACATAGGAAAGTATTATATGCCATGATTGGAGAAGAGTTTGGCTTGCCATTGATACACAAATAGATGCTCTCTAAAGGCAGCATCTGAAATTTACTGCTTAAATAATGACATTAGATAGCAAGCACAGAAATAGCAGACACAGAAAAAAAGGAGTCAAATAATGTATTTTTAAGTAAAAGATATTTTACCACTAGGTGTCCCTGTTAGAAAACTGTAATCCTACGGAATGTTTCTTAAGATATGGGGCAAATAATCTGAATTACTGTTAAAGCTGCTGGCATAAGCCGGCAAAACCTTCAAAAGCCAAAGTGGCTAAGTCACACTCCCAGTGTGTATTGTTAGTGACCATGAAAGATACAGGCAAGGGTTTAGCATGCCCTTTTTCAGTACTGCTACCAGCTAAGATACAGCACTTTAAGCAAGATACAGCAATTTACTTGAATGCAGCACTTAATGTATTTCAGAGGTGCATTCAGTAGCACAGCAAATGGCAGGAAGATGCAGTTCTCCCTTTAAAGCAGGCAGCATAAGGCAGCTGCTAGAAACAACCACAGTAGGTATGCTGTTGCTTCATACAAACGCAGTCGTGGCCACACCGTTCCCCTACTACGCCTGCCCTGCACATCTAACCCAGCTCATTTTGACTGCAACTGAGTTAAATAAAGATAACTGGGAAGGGATGGCAACAAGTACCTGCTGAGGACAGTGGCTTTTCCACATAATCTAGTTGCAGCTGGAAGAGGACATGTGATGCAGCCCTGAAGACATCCACCCCTTTGTGCTCTCCCTTACCAATCTTGAACATTAGTTGGCTTTGCCTCTTGGGCAGGGGAGGGCTACTGACAGGAGGAGAAAGAGTTCCAGAAAATAAGTGGAACATACCTAAAGATTGTTTTAGTGGGTGCGAAAAGCCAACAATTATGTTGTGCTGGTTGGCTACACACTGAATACTTTTCCTTTGACTGTGGTTGTACAGCAAGATCCAGCCAAATCTTAGTGAGGTCGCCTGTCTTTCAATAATTTCCCACTCAGCAGTGTGTACGCCTGTCTGTCAAAGGATGACTGATAGGAACTGAAGTGACTTCACAATCAAGTTTCTGGACTCCTCACAAACACAGACGATTAATTGTAAAACTAAATTTACAGTAAGAAAACGCACAACACACCTAGTTTAAAGTAACTGGAGTGCATCTGCAAACTTCTGTGCTAGCTTTTTATCCTAACAGACACTTAAGTTTTGCCACTATATTATTAACACTTTTGCTTCAGCAAAAAGTTCTTCTGATGGCTACAGTTGAAACTCACCTGTCCTTGCCAGCAACCCATGGAAAAGCACATCAGAGAGCAACTCGACAGCTCACTTTCAGAAGTTACAAAACATCAGTCATTTCGGAGAATGAAAACAGAGTCAACTTTCAGTAGTCCAGAGGCTAATAATTTAAACTGCAGGTTAGCTCTGCAAAAATGCCCCTGCTTGTGCTGGAGACAGGAGCAGAGCCACGTGACACCATGCAGCCTGGCCTCCTGAACTCTGCTCATGCCAACTTCCAGATCTCCCTGTTCCACACCAGCCGTCCTTTGCTTCCCACACCCCCAGCTCTCAGCTGCTGTCCGCCTTACCTGAGGCACAGCCACCCGTCAGGCCTAGAGACCACCTGCAAACACCTGGAAAATCCTCATCAGTCTTCAAAGAGCAAGCAAGAAGGAGAAAAATAAGTCGAGGCAAAGTCCTGAGTTTGCAGATCTAATAAAACTAACAAAAAGTGGTTTGAACCTCCGGGGGAAAAAGGAAAATCAGTAAGACCCAGAAAGGTGTGCAAGAGGGGGCAGGGCCCAGCTGTGTGGCAGGACCATGGCTGCCGCGTCCCTGCTGTCCCCCTGCCCGCAGCCTCTCCTCCAGCCCAGGCCGCACCTCACCCCGAGGGGCAGGAGGCCGCTTTTCTCTCTGCAGGCCTCCCGGCCGAAGAGACGGCCCGAACAATATGTCACGAGGACACCCTAACGGATCTAAAGGAATCTTAAGTCTATTTCTATTTTGGTTTTTGGTTTTGGTTTTGTTTTTCAGAAAAACAAGGTTTTGCAGCGGCCTGGCTGAGCAGTGAAGGCTCAGCCCGGAGCGGGGTAGAGGCACGGCCGGACGGGCGCCCCCACAGCCGGGAACCTCCCGGCGCCTCAGACTCCCGGCGCTTCTCCGCCCGTTCCCGGGGCAGCGGCAGCCGGCCCTGCCCCGGGAGCCCCCCACCCCGGGCCCCGGCTCCGCATCGCACAGCTGTCGCCGGAGGAGCCAGGGCCGGGCCCGCCTCCGCGGCCCCCACGCAGTGGGGGCGCCCCGGCCGTCCCCGCAGGCCGCCGCCCCTTACCCAGCTCGGTGCCCGGGTTTCGCCCCGCCATGGCCCGCGCTTCACGGCGGCTCCGCGACCCCCCCCGGCCTGGCCGGTCCCGCCCCCATGCGAGCAGGAAGCGGCGGCGGTCGGCGGCGGCAGGCGGGCGCGGCTCCAGCTCCCGGGACAATGCGTTTACCCGCCGCCACCGCCTCAGTACCGAGCTCAACGCACCGGAGCTGTCGGTAAAAGGAGGCGGCCGAGGCCTACCCGCACCTCTCAGCCTCCGCCGGGTAAAAGACCGCCACCGCTGGATATTCCGTTCCTTTAGTGAGAGGTAAGACCTAACTCGCCGTCTTGATGATAATAAGTTCAGGCGACTTCTGATTTCTTCGAGTTGAGTCTTCAAGTAAAAAGTGGTGGTACACAGTGAGCTCTATGAACTTACCAGCCTTGTAAAGCTTACCACTAACACCCACAACATGAAAGGCCAGTAACAAAGCCACAGAATGGTTTTAAAATAGAGGGAGGCAGATTCAGACTAGGTATAAGGAAAAAAAAAATTACAATGCAGGTGGTGAGGCACTGGAACAGGTTGCCCAGAGAGGTGGTGGATGCCCCATCCCTGGAAACATTCAAGGCCAGGTTGGATGGGGCTCTGAGCAACCTGATCTGGTTGGAGATGTCCTTGCTTCTTGCGGGGGGGACTAGATGACCTTTGTAGGTCCCTTCCAACCCAAAACTTTCTGTGATTCTATGACACCTTCATAGCCTTTATTTTTTTCCAGCATTGCAATGACAGAAACTCACATGGAAAAAGTATTAAACATTGTTAATATTTCATTTAGATGAAGCATCTTGCAACTTTAGCCCTATTTGCTCAGAGCTAGCAAACAAACCACAAACTCACAACAGCGTCATGTAAAGCAGCAAAGGCTCATAGCTCCAAAATCTGAGGACGCTATTCCAGATGTCTCTAGGAAACACTACACAACCTACTTGCAATACGGCACAAAGACCACAGCCTGCAAGAAGTTTCATCATGGAGTGACGTGTGCAAGCTTCTTGTTTTAAACACATCCTTCAGCTTGTAAAATGAACAGCCTCTAGGCTGAAGTACTAGATTTGGAGACCTCATAAGCCTTAATGGATTTAATGATAAGGCTGAAACAATTAGCTGTAAATCAGAGGGTTGTAAATTGCTTGTTTTAAGGCTAAAATTAAAATAGGTAGCTGCAAAACTAATTCTGGGATGAAGTCTGTGAAATATCATCCTTCATACTATTATGGCATTAAGAAACCATGATTCATGGTATCATTCTTTGTTTTCCGTCTTACTTCCAGCAGTTGAAGCTGGAAGGGACCTCTGTCAACCACCCCAATCCAACCAGCTGCTCAAGCAAGCTCAGCTACAGCAGGTTCCTTAGGACCACGTCCAATTGGGTTAAGTATCTTAAAGAATGGAGACTTCACAACCTTTCCAGGCAACCTGTTCCAGCATTTGACTGCCCTTCACAATGGAAAAGTATTTTCCTATGTTCAGACCATTGCCCAAGTTTCAATTTACATCCCAGTTTTCAAGTGTTCAGCTTCAATCCTTTAAGATGATAGCATTACTGTACTCCCAGAAAAAAATCCAAAAGAAGAGTAAGGACAAGTGTGACTGTGAAAAAAAATAAAAAGGTGTATCAATAAATATACCTCTGTATAACTTTTCATCTTTCCATACAGAGTATATTATGTAAATTTTTCAGCATAACATTAAAGGAAGTGACAAGTGGAAGAATGGCAATATTTTCTTTAATGAAGAAAGTATTATTTGTAACCTTGAAAGAATAACTTTTTTTATCCAGTCTGGAGGACTAAACCCAAGCTTTATACAGATTCATAGCCAACCTCTGAGATTTCATGGACGACCAAGTATTTCAGGCAGCATGTTTACTTTAGGAGTTTTCACTGGTTTTGATTTGAGAGACTCACGTTTACATTCAATCTTTAAAGAATAAAAAGACACAGAGCTTACAGATCAAAACTTGCCACGCTCTGTACCAAAACTAAAACGTTCTTACTGCTTTCCATCTGTATAGTACAAAACCAAGATGCTAGAAAGGATTACATAATTAACTTGGTTGCTTTTCTAGTCCATGAACTCAATGCTAGACAGCAAGATACGAGTTTTGAGAGGCATTTTATTTAGACAACTGAAAACAGTTAAACATTCAGAAGCAGCGTACAATGAAACAAAACCCAAACCCAATACTTTTAGTACATAATCCCTTCTTTTCAACTAAAGTCAAATTTTCCAACTTTCAAGAAAAAAAAAAAAACAAAACCAAAAAGTAAAAGCCATTGTATCTCTTCTCCATAATAAAGAAAACACACTACAATGAGTCTAACTGAAATTGGAGAGACTGGATCTTGGCTTGCACGCTTGTTTGAAAAGACAGTAGGCAGTTATGCTAAAAAGATAGCAAAACTCTACTACTTATCTTTCCCCCCCCCACCCCGCCCCGGATACTCGGTTCTCTTACAGACAACACCTAGCCAGTTCCACCGCATTCTCATCAATTACTGCCCTTCTTTGCCCAGGTAGAGAGCGCACTCTGGAAGGCTGCTGTTTATCACGGCTCACTTGATTTAGTCTCTTACGTCCATATGCTGCGTAACAGTTGCAATAATCAGGCCTTAACTTCAGGAGTTGAGCTGTACACTGAATCTGAGTTTTCAGAGGCAAGATCTT
The DNA here is from genome assembly GCA_009806455.1 of Tetrax tetrax. Classification (NCBI taxonomy): domain Eukaryota; kingdom Metazoa; phylum Chordata; class Aves; order Otidiformes; family Otididae; genus Tetrax; species Tetrax tetrax. Next base: position 343,779 of record WHYT01017009.1, read on the forward strand.
CTGCAATTAAATAAAAAGGGTATTATTTAACTTCACCTTAGATATATAAACCAAAGGGATTGCTTAAAGACCAGTTCAGTTTGTTTCCCCATTTAACCTGATCCAGTTATTCTACACCATCTGTTCAGTCTGCACAGCTCTAGTCACCAGTCTGACACTTACCACATGGTCATTTTCAGGAAAATGCATTCAAAGATCTTTTGTGAAGAGTGAAAAATGCCAGAAGGTACTTGGGGAAAACTACCTCTTCCATACTAAAGAATGCTCCCATCTTGACTGGTCTTTTAACACTTAGCTGACTTGAAGCTGGCAGTTCAGTGCCTTACCTATTTCCTCCTCTGCAGTTCCTGGAAGGGTGGTCCTTGCTTTTGCTGCTTCTGCATTCTCCTCTTCTGTGGAGAAAAAGGAGGAAAAACAATCAGGACCTTCAGTTCCCCCTACCCACCTTAACCGAAACAAAACAGAATTTTTGACTTAATGTAGTGTTGAGAAGAAAGAGTTGGGTAAGCAATTTCATTAATTGATACTCACTTGCAAGTCCTCTAGACTTTGCTTCCTACCCACTCCCCCAAATTTACAGAACTGAAGTACAATATAAAATAAACCTATAGTTCACACTTCTTTCTAGAGATTTTTATATCCTTAGGATTTATAAAACTGGTATTTCTTATTTGTTGTTCTATAACGTAAAAATACATCAGACTATTTGCTTAACTATCCACAAAGTGTCTACATTCAATACACTTACAGGTTTGAAGTTAATTGCTTAAATGACAGCTACAAAAGTAAATCTTAAATCTGAAGGACTTGAATGGATATATAGACTCTCAGAAGACAGGACAGTTACTGTATGAAATTCAGACGATGTTTACCACTTATGGTAGTTATTACTTTAAAAGTGCACATGAAGCAGCCAAGTTTCACCAGGAAGAAGAGCGCACTCACCAGGGACTACACACTTCCAAAGGCCATAGGTTTTCCCTACTGTTGTCTGCCACAGCCTTAGTGTACCATCCTCAGACCCACTTGCATATAACTCTCCATCGGGGCTAAATCTCACACAGTGAATTGGACCAAAGTGTCCTTTGTAAGATTCTATAAAAGAACAGATCAAGACCATTAATTTCAAATTTCAGTCAACAACTGAAGTTAATTAGTAAAAACTGATCAGAAGACAACAATAAATACTGAGGGGGGCACTTTCCACTTGTTCAGTATTCAACTTCTCACGTACAACAAAACTTCTATTGAGTCTCAGGGATCTCAAATTTAGGTAAGGCGTTAATGTTTTATTAACTGCAGGAAAACATGCTTATTTATTCAAGGCAAAACTACAATACAAGCCAGTAGCACACACTGTTCCTTCAACCACTCACTCCACACACATACAATTTTAAACAATGACAGGATTAATGGACAAACTTCAAAATACACTTTTTTTTAAAGTGTATTTGGCTAACAAGAACACAAACATATCACATTTTTCATAAACGCAAATAGCTGCAACTCATCAGACACATCTAATGAATGCTATAGCATGACACTCAAGTTAACACACAGCTTGCTATTGAAGCAATACAGAATGACAACTTTTTTAAAATAGCTGCATAAAACTGTTTAATGGAAGCTTTACTTAGTTCTAGGAGCACAATGTTCGGTATACTGAGATAGGAAAAAATGCTTAACTGATAATATACCTTTTCATCCTCTTGCACAGCATGCTATGCTAAGACCTCATTTGAGTACAAGTTTAATTTATTAGTCACTATTTCATTAATCTAATACCCATTTCACAACTCATTTTTGATTACAGAAGACAAACATACCTAATTCTTCTCCTGTATTATAGTCATATTTATAGAGTTTAAAATCTTCACCACCTGCAACCAAACATTCTTTCGCAGGGTGAAGTGATGCAGAATTGATTGTAGCAGGTGCTTCAAATGATTTGATCTGCTCTAGACTGAGGAGGAAACATTTGTTAATAAAGTTCACTGAAAAAAAAAAAAAAAATCCTGAGAGCAAAGAAAGTGTGATTCTCCTAATCACAACTGCTTTTAAGAAAGACAGAAGACACCCACATGCAGTTTCTGAAACAAGTTTTAATACTTGTAAATCACGCTGATCAAGTTAGAAACGAGTTCAGAATAAGCAAAACAAAAGGCTCACACATTCAGAACTGCTTTCTGGAATATGTTCAAGTGTGTAACTTGCATTCTTAAGACATCATAGAGATGTATAAATAATTAGTTCTCTGAAAAGCACTAAACTGAAACTTATTTAACCACAATTACAATTAGTATGAAATATGAAAATGGTACTGAACCTTTACAATCTAGCATTTTATAGACAGTTAGGGTTCACTACTTTAGAAAAAAGTAGTCGTTTCTCACTCTACCTCTGACAAGATAGCAAGCAAACATGTCCACTACTGCCAGTCTGACAACTCGGTGATTCTGGCCTCATACAGTCAGTTTTTAATCACAACAAAGCCCATTACACAACCTGTGAAAATTCTGTGTTTTGGACTCACGTTTCTGCACTATGAAAAGCAATAGTCTTCCCATAGGTTATCACAAGTATCTGTCCTTCTGGAACATACTCCATGCTGCTCACTGACATTGCAACATTTAGTGCCTTCACTTCTGTCATGGTACTCCGATCCCAGAGGCTTAAGAGGAAACAAAAAGGAAAAAAAGACTCTCAGATTACTTCAGCCAATCAAACAATTTTCACCTCCCATCCATGGCAAAATTTGGATTAAAAAAGTCACCTAACAAAGATCATGGTTTTATTCCACAGGTACTTAGGATTTTCAGTCGCATTCATATCTTAAAACTTTGCCTAAGTGAGAATGAAGGCATGCTTAACTTTAAAATACTGCTACTTTTGAAGCTTAATGCAACCAATGGTACACATACTATTTAACTACTCAAGGATTCTCTCAGAGATTAAAAATATTGTTATAAGTCTCCTGAGCAATAGAGCTTTCTAGAAGTAAGGCTTGAAGATTTCATTCTGTTTTTTTACCTCACAAAGCAAAAAGGCACTAATGCAAATTTAAACAAAGAACAGGGATTTCAAGATAATATAGTTTTCAATCTAGAAGGTGCAAGAGGTATTTAAGCAGAAAATAAATTAAATTATTTTGCTATGACAAGTATGAAACTTGGTTCGTTAGCTGACTGATGCATTTCTGTTTCTACAATTCAGAGCAAAATAAGACTGGGCTCTTGCCTGTCTTGAACACCATGAAACTGAAGAGCTGGAGTTGAAAGGGAGACTACAGGGAAATTGCACAAGTGACTTCACCCTCCCATCCTTCCTTCCACAAAGCAGAAAATACCATTCTATTTCTCTCTTCTTTGTGTCATAAATATAAGAATGGTGAGATAGCCTGGCAGAAGACGACACTGGTCATATCAGCCAGAAAGCTGAGGAAGCAGTAAAGCACATTGCTCATCTTTTCTAGACAGCTTAGTTTGAGGAAGGATCTTTTTCAATTAATCTCCCTAGTGGCCAGGTTGATCTAGGTTTCAGTGCACCTCCTACCAATTGAACATAAAATAAACAAAACACTTAACTTTAACTGGATGGGCCACCTTATAAAAAAACGCTAAAGCCTACTCAGCTTAGCAGGACAGCAGAGAAAGAGGGCTACGTCTATCAACAGTGCGCTGTTCCCAGATACTCTTCCCAGTCATTGATCCTAGCCATTGATCTGGCTAGTCCATGCCTTGTGCATCTTTCAAGGCTGGATTGCAGAAGACAAGGCAGCAATACCTCAGCACAAGGTGTATTCACAAGACCTCATCTATAAATTAATCTTCTCTAGGATTATGAAAGGCATACATTTATTCTACTATGGAGTTCTCAGAGGCCACCTCCTCTTGTCCAGGAGGACACATTTATGGGGTAAATTATAATTACTACAGAAGTTTTGTCTCTAGCAGCAGAAGAGAACTGTTATTAGGCATGCAACTATAATAGTCTAGGATCAAATGTGTGTTACTTATATCCTTTACCAAAAAAAGTAACTATCTTCTCACATAGATTATACCAATAAATAAATAAAAGTGAGCTTCTTCGAAAACTGAAAGTTTACTTTTTTCTTACCGGACAGTTTTATCATCAGCTGAAAGAATCTGTTTGTCATCGCTGCTCCATAAAGCCTTTTTAATGCCAGAAGTATGTCCGCTAACAACGTCAGGTTCTTAAAATAAAGCCAAATATTTTAATACACGCAATAAAAAGAAATCATTCATGTAGCAGTTTGGGAGCTTTCTTAAGCTACATGGACTTACATTTACTAGAAACTGTAAAACTACTTTAAGCATTTATGACTTTACGTGTAGATCTTATTCCAGGAACAGGACAAATGTAAAGGGAGTATCTGATTGCCTAAATTTAAAAAGCTTCACTAGTTTAACATCAAGGTTCTCTAGCTTTGTATCAATCATCAGTAGCTCAGTATCAACATGAATTTAAACACACTTAAATGTGTGGAGTCTTTCTTCTTTCAGATGACTTAATTTTAATTAATTGGACTTATTCCTAATGAGTCTGCGTTGAACTGAAACATACTATCTTTGAAGCCCATTACAGATAAACTCTAATTCACTTGTAAAAGTGTAAACTTAAACCATGTAGATTGTCTTACTATAGCAAAAGGTTATAGACACTACATTTGTAAAACAGCCTTCAACTTTATCTTTTGTCATTCATAACAGAAAGTAGCTCTTAATTTCAGAACTTTTATTTAACCTCAAAAAAACAAGAATCGGTTCTAAAAGCAGACTCACCTGCTTCTGGCTTGCTCAAGTCATAAATACGCAACAGTTTATCTTGTCCACCTGTTAACAGATAATTGCTATCCTGAAACAGAAGTTATAAAGAGTCAACTCTATTTTGAATCAAAATACCAGTCTTCATCTGCGAGTCTTAAAATAACAGTTCTTTCTCTCAGCCTCTAACACATGTAGTATGTTTAAGTCATCATCTTAAAAACTAGAAGTGGTATGTCAGATTATTTCCCAGTTAAGACACACATGTAAAGGAAAAAGTAATAATAGCAAAAGCTTACTTCTCTGGTGAATAAGGTATAAAGGTTTTTCATACCTGTGTGAAATCCACACTTTTGACAATGTGTTTGTGAGCCAATGTGATTAGTTCATCACCTGACACAGCATCCCACACTTTGCTAAACAGCAAGAGAAAACATTTATATTTTAGTGGCACCAAGACAAATCAACCTGAACAGAGTATTTCGTAAGCAATCTTTCCTGACACCATCATAACATTTTATCATAAATGCTACATTCCTGTAAGTTATAACACAGTTAGTCAATGAGAATAAGAATGCTTTGTATGCTTTTCCTGAAGCTTTTTTTTTTTTTTTTTCTTACTACCCCACCATTTTCTTATCCTCTCCTTCAGGATAGTGCAGACTAATTAGCATTTTAGTTTTAAGACACACACAGTTGCAGTTGTTCTCTGCAACTTAATAGATATTGCCCTCAACTAACAGGATTCAACTTGCCAAATATATAACATATGCTGCAAACAGCACAAACACAAAAAAAAAAAAAATTCAAAGAAACAATTCAGTAGAATTTTTCTAAGAGTTTTCTTGCAATAAAAAGAAGCTAACTGGCAGAACTGAAATAAGAATCACTCTTTCAACTGTGTTATAACTAGAGTGCCAGAGATTAGAGCTGCATAGAAAGGCTACTCAAGCAAACTGGTATGGTAATTAAGTATATTCATCAAGAAGCATAGTTGTTCATCATGACAGAATTAACTGTAGCTGCTTTCAAAAACTACAAGTCTAGGTTTTAATTTGCCTAGCCATAAATAAGCTAACAATTACTAGAGAGAAACAAACGAATCAATAAGTTACTACAGCTATGTGTCACCAAAGAGCACGAGAGACTAAAATCAAAATACAGACTTAAAAGACAGTTAATCACTTACGCTGTAAAGTCTGCTGCTGCTGTAGCTGCTTTAGTGGCATCTGTGTTCAAAGTGGCACCCCAAACTGCACCTTTATGACCTAGAAATGTGCCAATCCAGTCTCCCGTGTCGCCCTGACGCAGCATAGGCTTACCATCTTCACAAAAACAAAACCAATATTCAGATAACAGATAAAAAAGCAAGCTATTTTAAAAAAAGATTCTCTTGCATCAGCATGTGGAAATACCACATACTTTATGAAGCTATTCTTCGTAAAAAGAGTTTAGCTGAAGAGCTTAGATATGCCACTGTACTTACAGCGTGCACCTAAAACTGTATCGGCATTAAAATGCAAATGAGACAAAAGCTTTCTTTAGGTTTGTAAAGAAGAAAGGCAGAACCTTAAGGTAGAAGGAAAACAGAAAGGAGCACTACATTTAGGTTTTATTTTTACTCAAGTTTTCCTCAGGCAGGACAAGTTTGGTTTTTTTTACTTTGGAATAAGATTCGCAGACTAACAGTACTCATGAAGTCTTGTGTTTGTAATCAGACGCATTTGAAACATATACAGAGATGTTATGAAAACAAAACAGAAAGCCTTTCCTGGGATTATTTTTTCTGGGGGGCTACCAAAAAGTTGTTCACAGTAGGAGACATAAAGCTGAATTGGAAACACTCCAAGGCAGAGAACAATGTCCTTTTAAACTTAAGAATACATACATAAGGTTAACATATACGTATATGAAGGGAAAATGCTGTTCACATAACGAGATGAGAGTTCTCCTGGGAAAGGAACAAACATCCTTCTACATCCAGCAAGGCAGCTGCCCTAGTTAAATGGGAGCTCACTGTGAAACCAGTGTACAGACGGTACAAATGGGCAGTTTTAGAAATAAATCTTTTCAAGGCTTCCTCTCCCGCCTCCAGTTTGGATCCAGAGCAGGCGAATGCGGCCTTTGGTAATTAAGCGCCACGAAAACCAGCTGTCAGCTCCCTTTTCCATTCGGTAACGCCGCAAGACGCTACCACCCAACAAGTCCCCGCGTTTCGCCGGACGCACAGGGCCCTCCGGCAACAACGGCCCCGCCGAGCACCGGCCGCTGGCTCCCTCCCCCACGAGGGCGACCCACGGCCCGTCCCGTCCCGTCCC
>WHYT01017009.1:350900-406088 GCA_009806455.1 Tetrax tetrax
GGGGGGGGGGGAGGGGGGCGAGGGCATCCCCGCCGGGCGGGCTAAAAACAACGGGGCCGGCAGCACGGGGGCCGCCCCCCGCCCCGTTCCCGCTCACCCTTGCAGGCGCTGATGAGGAAGTAGCCGTAGGGGGTGACGCCACTGAAGGCCAGGTCCACCACGGGCCGCGTGTGCCCGGAGCACGTCAGCGGGGTCTGCCTCATGGCCATGGCGGCGGGCGGGGGCGCGGAAAAGGCGGCGGGGGCGCGCACGGAGCCTGGGAAACGACACGAGTCGCCTCCGGCCGGGCAGGAAACGCCGATCGCGGCAGCGGCGGGAGAGGAGGAAATGACGGCACGGAAACGCTTAGAAGCGGAAGTGACGTCAGCCGGCGGGCGTGCAGCCGGAAGTGCTGCCGGGGGGTAGAGGTGGTCGTGTGGAGGTCTGTCGCCGGGACAGCAGGGCCGGGGTGGCCTTTCCGCTTTCGGAAAGCCAGCGAGGGGCTGCGCCGTCCCTCTCTCTGTCGAGCCGAACTGAGCGTCTGCCTCGGCCTGCGAGAGCCGCCAGCCCGGCCTGCGCCCGCCCGCCCGCTGGCTGTGCTGAGCTGAGCTCCGCATAATGGCGTGTGCCACCGCGGCCTTCCCCGCGGGCGGGATAACCGGACTCACGGCTCCCTCATCCCAGCTCCTGAATGAACGGTGCTTTGCTGACCCCGGGATAGGGTCCAAGGCTCCTCAGTGCGCCTTTATTTTGACTAGGAGCTCTGCTGCAGCAGTTCATCACGCCCCAGCCTTATCCTTGCTTTTCAGTAGTTGGGGTTTCACATAAATCGATAGCAGTGCTGACCTGGCCCTGCCTTGCCCTGCCTGCCTCTCCGTGCCCAGCTCCTCACCAGTTAGTTCTTTGTGCCCCTGCAGGTGTTTGCCTTCAGGTTCCTAAGCCAGCGGCAAATTAATCCGGGCAAAAGAAAGCACAGTTTGTTTTTTTTTTTTTCTGTAGGGCTGCCTCCCCTTATGGGTTGCTGTGGGATCTGATAAGCCTGTCCAGCCGAGGAGGTGGTGGGAAGACAGACTGAAGGGGATGTAAGGATCTTGGGATACATAGCAGCACCGACCTGGGTTTGCATAAAAGACCAGGGAGCTGTGCTGGTCGTAGTGTCTAGACTTGCCCTCAGAAGCATCTAAAGATGGCATTCAAACATGATTCAACAATCTTACTTAAAAATTAGGGAAGTGATGTTTTTCCTCTTTCAACAGACTAAAAAATCAGAATGATTGAAGGTTACTAATCTTTTTCAATTCTTAGAACTAGAAACAACATTCAAATTCATCAAGAGATGATTTAAGTTTAAGGTAAATTTGCTCTTCCACAGCTTGTCTTTAAAGGATAGGCACTGTATTACGGTTTCTGACCTTCTGGTGTTTCATTTATCATCCCAGAGTTCTCAAAAGTAACTCCTAATGATTTTGTAACCTCATGACAAATTTTCATGCATACCAGCACTGTAGATGACGCTTCCAGTTTTTCCCGCACACAGCCACAGACTATCATATAGACCTCTGTATCTTTAAGATTTTCTGGACTTTTTTTTTCCTGACAGTGATGCCAGTCTCTCACTGTGCTTTGACACGCACCTGTATCTGAATCTAGCAAGTCTCAGGCTACAGATTATAATAACGGGGAATTCAAATGCGTCTCTGAAAGCTTTTAAAGTAACATTAGAAGTCATGCTTAAAGAGAATTCCTGAAATGTATGTTTCCCTTGATAAAACTTTGTGATTGAAGAATTTTCTTATTTTATCCCATTTCTAGAAATACTTTGAGAGCTTAATGTATAAAATATTTTTATTGAGTGGCTAAAACTTCAGAGTGCAAAAGTAAAATGCAGTTTTTATACTTTATATGATAGCAGTGTTTCCAGAATGTCGCGGTATATTAGTCTTTTGTGTTCTGAACTTTACATTGATGTTCTCTATTTGTCCTATTACTTTTTGGTTTGTTTCTTTATTCCTGACTGTGTATCTGGTTTTGTCCTCAATAAAGCCATTGCACACCAAAAGGTACATTTATAGGAATGGGGCAGAGACTAGGTGGAAAGACAGATGGATGTCCATTATCTAAGTTTATATTTGAAACAGGACTAAACAAAAGATTTATCACTTACATTTACTTTCTTTTCAAAGCCTAATGTAAATGTAGAATTATGTCACTTGGTTAGCAGTCCTGCTTGGTTTACATTTTAAAACCCTGTTCTGGTAACTGATGTTATAAACTTCTTGAGTGAAAAAAACTCTAGAGATCAGTAAAGATAAAAACTTAGCGTTAAATTTAAGTTACTACTTTAATATTGAGAAATGGAAAGAAATGGAAGATTGTGTTTAGGGAAGTTTATTTTTAATTAGTTCATAGCTATGATTGGCTTTGTCTTCTGTTTAGTTGGAGCCTGATTTTCCACCTGCACAAAGCAACAATATGGCATCCAGTTGGGAAGATAAAAAATCTGTAACAGGCAGACAAAGGCAAAAGTATTTCCAATTTACTAGTAGGTAGCTGAAAATCAGGAAAGAAGAATCATGGAGATGTGAAGCCTACAAAATCTAGACTTTATTAAACATCCTGCTAGGCCCAGCAGAACTGTAGAATAATATTATGAATTAAGTTTTTCATGTGCTGCAGGAAAATGAAAAGTCTAGTAAGGAACATGTTGGGTCATGTTTGAAGTACTTCGATACCTACTGTGGGACCTGGGCAGGTGTTGGGCATCATGCTGCTAACTGCTGTATTTCATCCTGAGGAAAATAATTGTACTGGGTAGAAACCTGTGGATTGATTGTTGTCAGCCACTGCCCAGTTTTATAAAAGTTATAACTCAGCTCATAGATGGACTTAGTATAAGCATGTAGATGATTGCATGAGCACTGATCCCACGTGGTGCCCGTGTCTGCTTCCTGCAGCAGGTACTTGATTGATTCCCAGTTAGAGCCTGGCACTTCCCGCTGGCCCCAACCACAGCCTGTGTGGCCTCATTTCCCACCCGTCGTCTCCCCTGTACTGCACCAGACAGTGGCTTCCAGAAACTGACTGATTTTTGCCTCCTGCACTGAAGATGTTTCCATCCTTATCTACAGTAATAGTATACAGCTGCATGGCTGGACAAGAAGTATGAGAATTAGGCAGTTAGAGTGTAGGTTTAATAGTGGAAATAACCTGGAAGAATATGGCTTCTTAAATTGCAGTTCTGCGAAGCAAGGAGGACCTTTATGATCTTTGGGAAACATGACTAAAGACATACAAAAATAATACTGAAAATAAAGCTATCTACACTTTTTCTTAAATAAAATCTTTAATACCAGGACAGAACGTAGTAATGGAAAGTCTCCAAAGTTTGTCCCATGCCCAACTCAGGATATATTGATGATGCATTCAGTTGAGCCAGTTTGTTTAGCAGCAGTCTCAGACTTTTTTTTTTCTTTCTACATTCCAGGATACATTCTGCATCTCTGTCCCAACTCCAACTAGAAATTTCTAATGCAGCATTTATTAAACTGAGCATGGGGAGTGGAAATACTACCATGCAGCATGTTTGCAGCTGGGGAAGGAGAAACACTTTGCCATGAAGCCACTGCTAGTGGAATGAGGAATGTATTCTGGAGGAAGTGTTTCAGTCAGAAGCAAGAGCAAGGATGAGAAGGGAAGGGGCCAAATAAACACAGAGCAGGAGCAAAAGGAAATGCTGAACTGATCTGGCATTGTCAGTGAACTCTTGCTGAGGAGCAACATCCTAATGCGATCATTTCTATCAGATGTGCTTCCTCTGCTCATGTTCAGAGATGTTTTTTTCCTCTGTTGGAGCCCGACAGCCTTTGGCCCTCGCTGCAGCTCCTCTGACATTTCCTCTGCCATCGCCCTCCTCTTAGTTCCCAAGCAGCATCTCCATTTAAATATGGTTATTCCCCACAGTTTGAGAATCTTTGATTTAGAAATCTACTGATTCTGTGCACTCAGGCTAGACTACTTTTAATACAGAGATTGGTAGAGAAGCTGGGAACTGTGAAACAGGCCTCAGTTTTTTGAGAAAGTCTGGAGAAGGTACGAGAAAAAGAAGGAAGGATGGGAAAAAAAGTTACGAATGAAAGCCGAGCCAGCTTAAAATAAAAATACTGAGTTTTTTTTGTTTTAGCCAAAGTGATTATATATCAGACTCCAATAACATTACAGAGAAAAGAAGTGTCATTAAAACATTTCTATTCAAAGTTTTATATTTATCTGTTTATTATCAAAATAAGTGTCTTGTGGTGTTAAATAGATATTCGTCAACCCCAGCTTGTCAGGAAGTAATCAGGGCCTTCTAATCATATGGAGTAATTCATGCCATTACTGCACACAATGACAAGTATGCCAATCACAGGTTATAAAGCACCCGGGCAAGACTCTCTTTTGCTTAACACTTATAATTCAGAGTGTCTGCTTGATTAAGCAACATCTTTCCATAGCCAGTGATTGAATTTTCTCAGAAATTGTTGCTGCAGGCGAATAAATCTATCCTAGTGAAAGGTCATTATTCTAGTGCTTTGATTAAAATAAATCAAGCAGAGACTGAGTTAAGTAAAGGGTGTTTAGTATACATACTTACATTTCCAAAGACTCCTTTCTTCTCGTGTTGTATTAGATATCATAGCTGGAAATACATTCTCTTGCCACTGAGCGGAGCTCCTTGCATATTTAGTAGTTTTAGATCTAGCTGAAAACTTCTACTGTGAGATAACTTTGCTGATGGTTATTTCAGCTTGTACCTGGCAGCTTTGTGGACATAGCACTCAAGAAGTTAACTAGATGCTTCTCTAACATGAATTGGCTAAATAGGTAAATGAAAATTTCTGGATGCCACAAGAGACAGCAGCAGGGCAGGCCCTTTGTTAGCGAACCTTGAATATGAGCTTTTTTAACATATTGCAGAAACATTCAGTGTAATCTGTAGGCATGTTGATGCTCTTTACCTCTGTTAAGTTTTTCTTTGGAGAAATGTCCCCTACTAATTTGCACAGCTGATTTAGGAAAAAAAAAAAAGGAATAGCTGAAGGATGATGTGTTACAGATGCTATGTGCAGATATTTGAGAGTGATTCCAGAGCATGTTGCTGTGTTTTCACCAGGGGAATAATTACAGCCAATTACTGCTCAAGTGCCAGCCTTGAGCAGTCAATTATCACTGAGTAACAAGATGAAAGATAAAAGGCAGATGTAATCACAAATAATAGAACAGTGTACTTCAAGTCAAGGAGTCCTTTCTAGATCACCCTTTCATAGCAGGTGACCATATTTTTTCTAGTTTCACACAATCTTGTAACGTAGATCTAAGGAATGTGAGGGTTGGACCACAAGCACTTTTCAGTTGTACAGTTTGTGTGTCTGTGAAAAGAGGCTGAGGGGATTAGGCAGGGAAATGGGCTGTAAAGGAGTTGGGAAGAGTGTGAAGAGCGGTTTGAGCTAGGAGCAAGGAAGGGAAGATAAGTGGTTTAGTAGGACAAATGTAACACATGGAAGCTGGATAATAGGGGAAATAGGAGACTTACCTCGGAGATCAGCTGTGTGCCTCATAGTGGCATTTGTACTTTTTTTCCTCCATCTCTTCAGGTAAGGTCAGTTGTACTTCTTTAATCACCACCTTGGTGTTAGGATCTCAAAAGGATTTCCTCTTCTGAGAAGAATGTTGTTCCTAAGGTTTTTTGCATGCAAGTTAGACCATCAGGAGCTTTTCCATCTGTCTGGAGGGCAGGGATCAGGCACATTCAGAGCATTCACCAACCATAGAGTCATGAAACCAAGAAGGAATATTAAAAATTGTTTAATCTTTCCTGCAGTAGCTTGTCTGTTCCTCAGTCTTCAGGTCCCATTCTGTCTTTTGAAAGGGAAAAGTTGACAGTGCTGGGCAGATAGAGAGGAAAGCTGTAAGAAAACGAAATTACAAACTTTAAGTAGCCAGTGTTTTCACTGAAAAGCCGAGCCACTGCACAACCAAAGGGACAACAATTGAAGAAATTATTAAAACAAAACCACAGCTAACAAAAGGAAGTGCTTCCCCGATTTCTAGCCAAATGTTCTCAGAATATAAAGTTGCTAAATAAATAAATAACTCTCAGAAAATATTGGAGTGTCACATAAATGCATGCACATTCAGGGTTTAGGCATAAAGATGTAAAGACATTGTTGAGGGAGCCCAACCAGGGTCAATATAGGGAACTCACCTAGAGAGGAAAGTAGTACATGTTCCAAAATCCTGTACTAGGACCGTGCTCAGTCAATCCATTTAACAGTGTAGAGTGTCGCAGTAAGCCAATGCATATGATATGCATTTATAGAAGGAGCAAAGGTCAATGAACAGCGTTATAGCAGCTCACACAAGGCTTGGTGGGATAGGGGATCTTGCAGTGTTAATATGGGAGATGGGAAGGGGAAATGGAGAGAAAGAGAGATACACGAGTCTGTTCCCATGCTCAGAGTTCTTTAACCAAGATAAAGTGAAACTGCTGAGTTACAGGTATTATGAGTGCTAAGTTCTGATTGAAATAAATCATTTCTGTATTGTCTATCTCTGGCAGCAGCTTTGCTCTCTACAACATTCAAAGCATGACTGCACTGTAAAGGAAACATAGAAGTAACATAATATTATTTTCCTTCCTCTTTTCAAGCCTTGTATTGGAACCACTTGATCATTCAGGCTAGCTAAATAAGTATTTATGTCTGCAAAAATACAATTTTTTTTTACTCATTCATAATAAAAATGAATCAGATTGTAAAAGCTTTGCTAAAGAAGAATTAAAATTGTCTGGCAGTTCACTTGCTTTCGAAGAAGCAGTTCAGCAGAATTCTTATTTTCTAAGTATCATCACATCTGTAACATCTCTCTCTGAGCTTACTGTACTGTAAGAAACAGTAATACAAATTTTCAGGAACAAGCTTTATCAGAGTTAATTCATTATTGTAGGCTGCTTTGATGTTTTCGCTTCAAAGGTGTTCTTCACAGTGCTGCAAGATGTTTATACTGCAAGATGTTCTAAAAGACTAAAGTAATTAAAATGTCAGCCTCTGAAAATCAACCATAGCAGGAAGTCTTTGTCCTACTATCCTCAGACCGCTTAAGCTGGTTGGACATACACAAGACCATGGGATCAGATAGAACCCTTCCAAGAGTGCCAAGGGAGCAAGGTAGTGCCATTGCATGGTTCCTCTCTATCACGTTTAGAAGTCATGAGGATCAGAGGAGATTCTTCATAACTGGAAAAAGTTAAACAGACCCATGTCCGAGAAGGGCAAAAGAAGGATCCTGGGAACTGCAGGCCCGTTGGCCTCATTGTGCATTCCTGGGAAGGTTGAAGAACTGTTTCGAGACCAAGGACAAATTATGCCTGACCAACCATATTGCCTTCTATAATGAGATAGCTGTGTGGATGAGGGGAGAGTGATGGATGCTATGTACCTTGACTTTAGCAAGGCTTGTGCTATGTTCTCTTAAGTATCCTTAGAGCCAAAATGATAAGAACTGAGTAAGTGGATAGGTGGATGGCAAATTAGCTGGACTGCTGGGCTCAAGGGATTGTGATTGATGGTACCAGTCAAGCTGGCAACTGGTTACCAGTGGCATCCTTCAGTAATCACTGTGACCAGTAACATGTAACGTCTTTGTTAACGATCTGGATGATGGGATAGGATGCACTTTCAGTGAGTTTGCAGATGATCCCAAATGAGGGATCCCAAGGGGGAGAGCAAAGCTGTTGAAGGCTGGAGAAATGGGCTTAAAGAAACTTCATGAGGTTCAGCAAAGGCAAGTGTGAAGTCCTGCACTTTGGGTACTGGATTTGTCCAGACATAAGAAGATAAAGCAAAGCTGGAGGACCTTATTGCTATGTATAACTACCTATAAAAGACTGTGAAGAAGACAGAGGCAGACTATTCTCAGAGTTGCACAGTGGAAGGATAGGAAGCAATGGACATGAGATGGAATATGGGAATTCCAAGTAAATGTAAACAAACAAAAAAAAATTCACCACAGCAGTGATCAAATGTTGGAAGAGGTGCCCAGAGAGTTGGTGGAATCTCCTGTCTTGGAGACAGTCAAAACTTGACTGTACAAGTCCCTGAGCAACTTGATATACATTGTCCCTCCTTTGAGTAGAAGATTGGATGAGGTTAACTCTTGAGTTTCCTTTTAGCCTATATGATTTTATTTCCTTTCCTATTTCCTTTAAATAACGATTTCTTATGCCTTCACTACATGTATTTGCCCTCAGCCTTTGAAGATGAGTCAGAATAGCCTCTAAAATTGTCATCTTGTTTAAGGCAAAACATTATGTCTTAAAGGACTGATAGGAGTCATCAGTACATCCTTTATATTCAAGCATTGACCTGATTCCTCAGGACATCCAGCTCCACTGCTAGATTTTACAGTCCTTCACCTTCATACACAGGATGCCGTCTAACATATGCTTCCTATGTATTATTGAGTCTATATATCAGAGACGCAATGCTTACTGATGCAGGATTGCTGTAACTCAGTATCAAATTAGGTCATTCAGAAGGCACATACATCTGCTTCCTTTAGTCACGCAACCAGACGTGGCAGAGACAAGAACAGTGATGCTCCTTAAGTGACTTCCTTATGTTGCAATAAGGCCAAGCAAGTGCAGCAAATGCTTCCAGCAATGAAAAGACCCAGACCAAATGCAAAGAACACAGTGAAATGTATTTATATAACCTGTGGCAGCTATCAAGGCCTCTGCAGGGCAGTAGATAATTAAATTTATGCCAGCATGTAATGTATTTTTTGTTGTTTTTAGAGGTATAAGCTTTGCTGAATTCAATAGTTTAAAAAAAAAAGTAGCTAAACTGGGTAACATCAGTCAGGCTTGTTGATAAGCCTTTTCTAATCACTTTTTGAACAATCATGCAGATTTTTAGATTCCATTTTTTAGCAGGCACTTACAGTCCAGTTGTTACACCGTTAATATTAGTGGTACAGGACTAGGTTGTAAAATGCTCTAATCTCTGCTAAATAAAGCTTAGTGTGTAACTTGACTGTAAGCCTCTCTTAACCAGGCAACATGACATTTGCTGGTTCATCAAAGCAAGTTGTGCATTGCTGAGAACTAGAACACAGCAATGTTGTTCTGCTACTGCCTGTACAATAAATTAGATTTGAAAAAGTAGATTTTTTTTTTTTTTTTGATGGAAACTACTGTGTATTAGACTGTTGTTGTCTTTTAGGACACACTAGAAAAACAGGTGAACTTGAAAACAGAGGATAGTAATAAAAAGATAAGAGAAACTACTTATATGCGGCGTATATTTGTCTTATTTAGAAGGATTACTAGATACAATTTCTTTGCATAGACAGAAATTTCATAGGATTATCTCTTCCCTAAGGGTATAAACCTCCCAACTTTTAAACAAATATTATTTCTGTTTGGAGATTTGAAAGTATGTTCCATGTCAAAACAACTTAAAGCTACCTTTGTCTCTGGACTGAATCCGCCAATGTCATCAGTGTTAGATCATGGATTAATTTGGCTCATGGTATTATGCTTGGAGTAACTACAGTTGTGGGGTTTTGTTTTTTTTCCAAACTTTTAAAAAATTAATAGCAGCACTGGTAGAAGACAGTGACAGTGTTTTTACAAGTATGAGAAGTGACAGGGAGATCTGCAAGAGTTTTCCTTTTATTGAGATTTGGGGGAACAGAGGTTATTGTTCAAGATGCATAATCATAGAATCATAGAGTGGTTAGGGTTGGAATATAATGATTATATAATTCCGAGGAATTGAAAATATGTGAAGTGGAATGAATAAAAAAGTTAGGAAGTAGCATCATTATTCTTGAGTAGAACTTTGTTCATCAGGCTTATACAAATATGTAGAAATTCACTAGTACACAGTTGGGTTTCTGTAAGACTTGCACATTCGGTGCTGCACATCATGTAATTGTGCCATGCAAATTACAGACTAGGATTCCAAAAAGTGTAATTATTGTTTCTGTCTTTTTATTTGTTGGTGGTGACACAGCAACAGCTTGACAAGCTAGAGGGAGGCATTAGTTCATCTCACAGTCATGTCCAAGCTGGTCTGTCCTGGTAACGGATCGTCTGCAATCACGACAGGATGCTAGAAACAAGAATGTTACTTGCATCTTGATGTTGATGTGACCCAAGTTTTATGTAACATTTAATGTGGATGTATGAATAGCTTTGTATGAAAGAGCAGTTTAGATTTAGGCTGGAACTGGCTGGCTGTCAGACTGGATAAAAATAGAAGAAATAATCTTTAGACACCCATATCGCTTGACTCCAGGTGAAACCATCATCTTTGCTTACACAGTTACAGGTTCATCAGCTGACTGAGCATGAACCAGGAAGAAATCACAAGTTGCTGAGATAGCTAGATCCCTTCAGACCCATCAAGAGCCTTTGAAGTTTAACAACAAAGCCTAACAACAAAGGGAATAAGTATAGGGCCATGTAAGGAAAAATCATTAAGTAGTTAATCTTAGGCCTTATCTGGAAAGTACTCTGTCTCTGTGGAAACTGAGTACTTGGCTCTGAGTGCTGGGGCATGTAATAGGAGCTCGTTCTAAGAGTGTTGGAGCAACAGAGGTATCCAGTTATGTGTCAGCTGGAATAGTATTCTCTAGTTATTTTACTTGTCAGTTTCCCCCCTGGCTTTACACCTAATCCTTTACCTCAATTTTTGTCCTTGTGTTTTACAGACTTGGATTGCTCCATCTTTGTAGGGGCAGTAAATCCAAAGGAAGCAGTG
The DNA here is from genome assembly GCA_009806455.1 of Tetrax tetrax. Classification (NCBI taxonomy): domain Eukaryota; kingdom Metazoa; phylum Chordata; class Aves; order Otidiformes; family Otididae; genus Tetrax; species Tetrax tetrax. Next base: position 361,685 of record WHYT01017009.1, read on the forward strand.
TATTCAGGCGTCTCGGAGACATTCCCTGAGAAAGCTGAGGCACTCTTCATTTGCTAAAGTGTAGAAGAGCAGTGTGGGAATATTATCAAGTGCAGACTTTTGGGAAGGAATTTTTCTGGGAGGCAAAAAAAAGTAATTTTACAGAACTAGTAACAGTGCAGTTCCTGTAAATCCCTTAAACATTGTGACGACCTGGGAGTTGACAGCTGCAAACAGATTACAGACAAAATCCTGTATCACACTAGCATTGCTAGGCACTTCGACTAGTCTATTTACATGAGTAATAAAAAACACTAAAAATAATTCATGTTCATGTAGTATTATAACAAATAATATGCATATAGTATCCTATTCAAGGCACTGAACAAATAACCATATGTGAAGTAAGAAATGGGAGCAGAATTTGGAAACTAGGAACTGGTAACCTATAGGAATGGTATGAGTAATTTACCTTATCATATTACACTGTAGTGTATCAGCCAAAAAAAAAATCCATTAAAAATCTGCCCAGCACCTGGGAATGGATTGTTACTACAGTTGGCAAGAGCTGCAGAGATTTCCATCTGTGGATCATTAATCAAATGTGTGCCAACTTGAAAGACCAAAACCTGCTATCAGTTAGCTTGTCATCTGAAAAAAAAAAAATAAAATAAATCCAAAGTATCAGAAAACTCTCTTGTTGACAGCATCATTTGAGAGGCCAAAGACAGTTTAATCCTATAATCTGAACCACTTCCCTTCTTCTTGTGAGAGTTAAAATACAAAAAAGTTATGTATTAGTTCATTCATCTAATTCTACTGAAAAAAAAAAAAGGGTTTATTCTACATATTCCATTAAACAACTGTCAGATCACCATCTTATCTCTCAGATCGCCAGCACTTACAGGAGGCTACTGCTGACTGTAGCTGAGTGTGAACTGGTTGCCTGGAAGTGAAATATTTTGTTCACTGTGATAAGTGAAGTAACCCTTTAGGCTTCTGCCCTGTGGCTTCTAACCAGGCTTTGATATCTCTCATTGCTTTTTCAGTTACCTGTCTCTTCTCTTATCAGCTCCTCCATTAAAGCCACAGATAATTTGCTGGACATTTTCATCCTTATTTCTTTACAAATGTTTTGCTAACTAAATGGATGTATTTCCTTCAGCCATTTTCCACTGCAGACCTTGATGACAATGCAGAAGACTCCAGATGAAAGCTGCTTTTGTGGCTTTCTGTGCAAACTTTCGTTTCACTGGGTGTGAGTCTCTCGGTCTCAGAAGTGCTGCTGGTTTTATTCCATTTGCAAAACTCAGAATTGAAGTACTTTAAGGGATGTGAGTTTAAGGGGAAACATAGTTACTGGATGTTTGTTCAGAGCTGTTATGTGAATGAGATAAAAACAAACATATCACTTTCATATGCTCTTGATCTGACTGCAAGTACTGTGGAGAACAGTGGTAGAAAGCACAAAGGTTTCAGGAATAAAGCCTATATTAATTCATTTGCTGAGCATCTTTATACTTCTAGGAAAAAAAAAACAAACCAACAATGCTATGCTTTTATCTCAATGGATGTTACTGAAAATAACTCAAATTCCACATCCAGATGCCACATGAAATGGCATTAAGCTTGTAGTTACAAAATTTTTTACAAGTAGGTCCCTACTTGTGTAATGCCTTAAACCAAAAGCCAGACTGGCAGCCCTAGACTTTGAAGTCTATATAAGGATTGTTTTCATAGAACAAGTTACACAAGTCTAAATTACTTTTAAAATATTTTCCCAAAAACTAAATTTAGCTTTTAAAAACCATCTTCACTAGAAAATGTAGATAAAATATTTTTGCTTTGAGATCTGGGTTCATTGAACTCTTCCCCAAGTCCTAACACATGCATGAGCCAAAAAAAACCCCCATGAAACAATCATTCACACAAACTCCTGAGAACCAAATCAGCTGACTCTGGCAGAGCACAAATGTTTTTAAACTCATTTCAGCTTCCTTTATGAAGATAATCCAAGCAGTACCAACTTGCTCATTCCGCAAGCATCTTTTCTGCTTGTCCCAGGACAAAATGATAACATGGGAGCCAAAGACTTGCAGCATCCCAGAGTCATGGCCTAGTTTTTTTTTACTGTAGCAACAGATCTGCAGGAGAGCAAACATTTATTCTATAATATGGAAAAGGATCTTGGAAAATAACAGAAATCATCTTTTTTAACTAGCCACAGTATTTTAGAGAAGCCTGGAATGCCCTATCTCTAATGTAAGTGTACAGTACTCCATTTAACAAACTTCTTTTATTTATTTTGTCTTAGTAACAGCTGCTGCCTTTGAGAGGATAATAAAATTAGTTTTTATTCCCACACACAAACACTCACATACAGTGTAATGTATTGTGACCAATTTACTTTTTTCAGAGAAGCTAAAAAAGGAGAAATACACAAGAGCACCCTTGTTTGAATAAATACTGGGCTGTCTGTATGGAATAACAATTATATGCTGAAGCTAGAGCAGATGTATGGGTGTGAATCACATAAGGGTAGGTTGGAGAATTATAATCAGCCAAACAGACCTAGGAATCAATTAGCAGTGGAAATTTTTCTGTGGTCAAAGAGTGGATTTTTGTAACTTTTAAGGGGCAAGACAGGGAAAGTGATTTTCAGCCCATGTTTTGCTGCAAGTCTAGTGTGAAAGTTCCCGAAGTGTAGGGCACGCATTTGTGGTACAGAAATGCAAAATGAAATGAGAGCTGACGCTGCCATTAGCAGCCACTGTTAGGACTGCTAAAGAAAAGTTTGCAGACCCTTATTTAGACATCTGCCAGAAGAACAACTCTGTAGTTAAGACTAGAGATGTGAATGCTCTTTTTTTCCTAGTTTTGCAATACATTCTGTCCTAGGTCAGATTTGGACTGATTTCCACCACCACTGGGTATCCAACTGTTACTGTAGTCAGTAGGTGTCAATAAAAGTCACCTTCTCTGAAGGATGGTGTCAGCTTCTGTGTTACATATCAGGCAATATAATGATGTGTCTGCATTGACATTAGCGATGCTCCTTTGCTTCTTTCATATACAGAGTAGTTGCAAAGCACTGTGTAGAACAAATATTGTTTGCCTACTTTTATTCATCATTTCTGCATTATCATACAGAAAATTTCATTCAATGAGGTCATCCAATGACCTTCCCAGCAGTGTGTTTATTACTCATTTACTCTCAGTTATAAAACAGCTTTACCTGAACCATGAACAGAGGCACACTCCCAAGAGAGTTAACCAGGAAAAGCCATGCTGCAGATCTTGTCTTCTGTCAAGTCCTGTCTTCTCTTCTGTTTGTTTTGCATTTCACATGGTGTCATGTGAAATGACACCATTGCATTAGAAATGAGCAAAGGCATCTGTAAACTAGGGGTTCTAAAGCATCCTCCCAAAACCTGCCAGAAACATCTTCCATCAACTTCAAGTTGTAAACCAATGGGCTTAAGTTCATTCCTGTTTCCAGCCTAAGGTATGCCATGGCCTGAGATGATGGAGAACAATGGTCAATTAGTAGCGATTACACAATACTGCCATTTGATGATTGGGTAGCATTTATTTAGCGAGTCAGTGGGGTTTTTTTACCCACCTCCCTAAGATGTCTGCTGATTAAGAAAAGTAATTTTAGTGAGGTTCTTTGTGGGCAGTCTCAGCTGAGAGTGGAGATGTAAAGGCAAAGGACCAGAACCAAAGTCATTGCTAAGGCGCTGTGGGGAATGCAGTCTTGCAGTCACTGCTTTTGCTGCTCACATACCTGCTCTGGGTGGAGAGATGACAGTAATGTTTGTCATTTCATCTCAAATGCATTCATCTACCAAAGGTAAGGTGCTTAAGGTTCAGAACTGAGGGAAGTTTCTCCACTATTATACCCTGTCAGAAATTTTGTGAGCATTATCTGCTTCACAAAAGATGTCTAGCTGGTCCTGGCAGTCAAGGGTTTTCTTGCTGCTGCATTAAAATAAGTCAAAATAATTTGGAAAACATATGATAGTCCAGATTTTTAAACTTATGAAAGAAATATGAGTATTTTCCAATAAACTTGGACATGGTTATGGAACCAGAGACCAAAAGAAATCAAGCCTTTCTGTTTCTAGTGATAACTGAAATGTCCAGACTTGTTTCCAGTCAAGTCAGTGGGCGTTTGTACAATGATTTTAGTGAAAGTAGATTAGGCACTTAATTCTTTTTCCACAATCCTTATGAGGTAAACTTAAACATTATATGAAACTTAATTAATTGAACAAAAAATGGTGCATTAAAAGCAGAAAACAAACCTACTGATTTATTATTTTGATTAAAGAAGTAAGAAGATTGCTTGCCCAAATATGTCTGAAGTTTGGTTTTGGTTTTGGTTTGGTTTGGGGTTTTTTGGGTTTTGTTTTTTTTTTGAAATTGCAAGAAGCCACCATCAGAATATATACCATCCCTTCTCTAGCCTTTTTTTTTTTCTTCAGAACCTAGAGATTGTTTCTTCCAAAAGCCTGAGAAACTCATCTGATAAATGTATACATAGGTAAATAATTACAAAGCGGCATACTAGCACAGTAGGGAGAAGATGTATGAATTGATAGTTGATACACAAGAGCATTAAGATAACTGAAGAAGTTATAGTGGATTTATACAACCATGGAGTGCATTTTCAGTTTGTGCCCAGCTTTTTTTCTTTTGTTAGAAGAAATGGAAGTTATTTCAAATAATGGGGTTTTTTTTGCAAACCTAGGTCACCTAGTGCCGCTTCTCATTTAAGCAGATCTCTTAGCTTTTTATCCTGTTGTAATATCCATGTAATCCAACCACAGCAGTGATCTCTGGGATGACTGTCTATCGTCTTTTCCAGGCAATAGCAGCCAAGTAGGAGTGGCACTCCCTGGGGACAGGGTATTCCCGCCTCTCCGAGTTCGTCTTAGATGCACATGAAGCTCTCAGATCTGGGCTCCAAAACAAATGACAATCTGCAAAAATAGCCTGTCACATCTTCTGACTGGCAAGAAGCATATATTTACTAATGGAAATTATGAACTTCAGATAAATAAGACCACCATGAATTTCATGAAGGCAGTAGGAGCATCAGGATAACAGTGGATACTAGTAGCTTCCCCATTTTTCGCACTATATCATCCTCCTATTTTTAGACAAAAATAATTGTCAGTACGTAGTAAGGCTTGCAAATGTTCCTGCTGTTGGATTAACTGGATATCAGCAAGATACAGAGAGGGTAGCAATGATGTAAAGAAAGGGCAAGACTTTGTTATGGCACTGTATGTGAATATTCAGTCTTTCGATGGCATTTTGATGTCATGCCTGACCATCAATGCAAAAAAACATTTTACATCACAAAGTGGAACAGGAAAATTGTATAATTTGGCCACTCAGTATTACACAGAAGTCAGTCATTAATTATGAGGAACAGCTGAGGGAACTGGAATTATTTAGCCTGGAGAAAAGGAGACTGAGAGACCTCATCGCTCTCTACAATGACCTGAAAGGAGGTTTTGGGGAGGTGAGTGTTAATCTCTTCTCCCAAGTAACTCATGATAAGACAAGAGGAAATGGCCTCGAGTTGTGGCAGGGGAGATTTAGGTTGGATATTAGGAAAAATTTCTTTACTGAAAGACTGGTCAGGCACTGGAACAGGCTGCCCAAGGAAGTGGTGGAGTCACCATCCCTGGAGGTGTTCAAAAAACATATAGATGTGGCACCCCAGGACATGGTTTAGTAGGCATGGTGGTGTTGGGTTGATGGTTGGACTTGATGATCCTAGAGGTCTTTTCCAACATTAAAGATTCTATGATTCTGTGATTCTCTATCAGCAGCCCTGTGAGATCAATAAGGAGCAAGAAGTCCTTCTCTGCTAAGTTGTCCTAGACAGTCTGCTTCAGTAGATATATGATACCACTTAGGAAAATAGAGTGATACCAACCATATATAAGGTATAATTGCTTGGATATAGTTTTCCATGGAAGAATTATGCATCAAAAATTCCACAGCATTTAATGCTTGAATGAGGAACCAGTTACATGGATTAATGGTATGCCATGCCAAAATAACAATATCTGCCTCCCAGAGGTGACCTACGTAGCTAGAATGAATTTTCTTTTTTCCATTCAGATGTTAATGTGATCAGAAGCATCAGCCTATTCATTACCTCATTGGCAGTGTGGCAAAAAATCATCCTTAAACTTGATCCCATTTCCCTATATCCTGTCAGAAAAGATCCTGACTACAGTAGCCCATCAGTTACAGAGGTTGTCCAAAGGTAAAGACACCACCAGGGCTTCTGCTGCTGAAGAATGCAGCAGTCTCATTTTCAGGGAGATTAAGAGCTGAAGCTGTGCTACTCTGCGCTGATCTTTGCTGGCTTCAGGTCTACTCTGGTTGCCAATTTGAGTATCAGATCCTAATCTTCAAAGCCATCACCAAGTTTTAATCTATTCCTATTGGCAGGGCATTGCTATCTGCACTACAGCTATAGAGCTGGATCCTTCTCAGGAAAGCAGCTCAGAGGGTCCAGGACAAAGTACACTAAAGCTGAAGACAGGTATTTTTGGCAGAGGATCTTCACTACTGAGTAATTTCCTTAAGGAGATCACACAGCCCTGAACCATAAAACAGCTCCTCATATCCTTTCCAAAGTTACCTGTTCCTGTTCCCCTCATTTTTATTGTATAAAATCATTTATTTTATATCAGGAACGTGGAAGTGTAAACTCAGATTACTGAGATTTATTTACAATCTAGAATTAACAAACCCATGATCATTTAAAAGTTACTTGCATGAAAAAAAAAAAAATTCTGCTCTTCACATTGGGACCCTTATGACATTCTGGACTCCAACTCTGGAGTCTGCCAGTTGGAAAAGGATGCTGTTAGTTCCCAGATTTGAGTAATTTTAGATACACCTCCAGACCTTTCTTGCAAAAGACTTTTTTTTTTCCACCAGAACAGAATTGATTCAAATTGTAAAGTAAATCTTTCCTAATAGAGAAGGATTCATGTTACATATTCAACGCCCTTCAGAAATAGCCTCTTCTGCCTTTCTGCGTATCCTGACGGAGATAATCCCCTGCAGCTGCTGATTCACGCTGAGATTGCTCAAGCAATGGTTTAATGCGAGATTTACATTCACAATGGAGTACCTAGCATTGCGTGAAGGGACTGCTGCAGAAAACTAGTTATCTTTCCTTTGTAAGCAATCAGCTGTGTTCCAGGTGGTGGGGCAGTGCTAGGCATCACGTAGCAGCTTGAAGATCACCTGATCTATATGACAGCTGACAATTTGCTCCATTTCCTTAGTAAGTAGGAGGGGAAAAAAGAGGAAGCATTAAGCAAAAACAACTGACAACCAACCCCACAACTCTTGATTCATTTATTTCGCTTTTATTTTTCTGCCTTCTAGTAGGCCAACAAGACAACTCTGCCTGTTTATGTTTGTATGAAAATTTAAGACAGAAAGCAAAAACTGCCTTTTTCTTCCAATGGTGATTGCTTTCATACCCACCCTCCTATTTGGCTAGCAATAGTGAAATAACACTACTGATTGCTGCAGCTTCCTTTTCAAACTTTCAGTATTTCATGTTTTTACTTGATATTCAGGTCTTGAAGAAGCTCAGACTTCACTTTTATAAAGCTATTAGGTATCACAGAGAAAAAAAAGTATGACCCCAAGTGCACCTTAAGAGCTCAAAGTTAAAAGGAAACTGAAAATTTCTTCATTTAATATTTCACAGATAGACTGCATAATATGTGATGTTTACAACTAGCCATTTTGCCGAAGACTCTGTTCTAGACATCAAATTTTTCTGAGATAACTTTTTATAATTTAAATATAAACTGGTCTACACTTAAACACATTTCAAAGATTCCAGTTTTGTGATTCACTTGTGAAGGGAGTTATTTTCAATCTTTCCCATGATCTCAGTGTCATGACATTTTTATGCTCTGGGAGCCATGATGACAGTAATAATGTTAGCAATAACAAATGCATTATCCACTTTGAATTTATTATAAGAAAGACATTCACAACTTCTGATAATCTATTAGTGGGCAACAGCTTTTGTTACCTGCTGCCAGTACAAACTCGTCTGTCATCAGTGGTGGAAGGCTGCATAGGCTCAACTAGATGTCAGCAAAGCTGCAGGTTTTTTTCACCTTTTTCTTGTGTTTTCTGTGCAATTTGTCAGATCATATACTCTCTCTGCCTCATATAGCATCTGTAAAATGGAGTTCTTTAGGTTTTCTTCTGTTCAATTCTAAGCAGATTGTTATGGTGGGACAGATTCTGAACACTTTGCAAAGGAAAATAATGTGAGTGGAATGCATATTGAGTGGTTCTCAGAAGGGGAGCCTGTAGATATATTCATTTATCTGCATGTAACAAATAAAGCTATATAAAAAAGTGATAGAAATTTCAAAAGGTGTGGAGGCTTATCTGTTGTGCAAATTCTAGATAATGCAAAACAGTTTTATAGCATACTTGCTGGTAGTTTCTCAATGATTCAAAAAATATAGAAAGAGAAATCCCTGTCTCTTAAACACATTTTCCCTCACTTCAGGCAGACTCTGTGGCCATTCTGTTTCTGTTTTGTGGTTAGCTTAAGGACATCAGCTTCTTGGAGCATCTCATACTAAACCAATGTGGTAAAATAAATAACATTTGAAAAGAACTACAAGGGCAATACTAGTGTGCTTACAAATATCTGTCCTGCCGTACCGTTGTTTTGCAGTGCTGACCTGAAGCCAGGGCGCAGCGTGCTCGGTCTGGCAGCCATAAGAAGATGTTCTGGAAAAGCACGCCGCGTGTGCCCCAGCATCACGGGAGTGCCACAAGGTCATTTTGAACATCCATCTCCTTATTTTCCAATTAAAAATACTGCTCTTGTGTACAAGCTTCTGTTTAAACGTTACCTCTTTGGAATTCGGTTTCAAATGCCTCTGGCGCTTCCAGACAGATCACACACTGTGTTTGGGAACTGCCAGCTTGTGCTGCATCGGGTTAAGTTCTCACTGTATTTCATGAATGGCTGTCCTGTGCTGAAAGAGGAGCAACTAGGAAAATGTGGTGATACATGTTGATATTCGTACTATGTTTTGGCAAAGGATGTTAAGAATGAATAGAATTTAACTCCCAAATTTGTCATAGTAAGTACCTGAAATATAGACACTGGACTAGATATGAATTTTGCATGTGGTCTTTTCATTTCTTCTTATAGTGGGAATAAATATTTAAAGAATGTGTGATACTTATCTTTCTATTTCCTATGATGAAATGGGACAGATAATTGCTATTTCTTTCATTAAGTCCTGAATGTAGTTAAACGATATATTTCAGGCACTGTAAGGTATTATCTGAGAACAAAATAGAATAATAGAATGGTTTGGGACGGAAGAGACCTATAAAGGCCATCTAGTCCACCCCCCCCCTGCAAGGAGCAGGGACACCTCCAACTAGATCAGGTTACTCAGAGCATAGAATTGGTTTAATTTTTTTTTTTTTCTGTCTACATTTGTTGCAAATCATTTGCTTCTTGTCTAGCCAAAAGAACACAGCCATATACTACCTATATAAGCTATTTTTGAAACATTTTTCCTTGTTTCAAAATGTGTCCAAGTGAAGTTCCAATACTCTTGATGGGATCTTTGTTTTTCCAGAAACTTTTTTGAACAATTCTATTTAAATAACATGATCTAAGGTATCTCTAGATTGGTTTTATGATTTTATTTTGGAGACTTGTCTGGTTCATACTCAGCATGGTCCAGGATAATAAATCCTGTTGCAAAAATGTATGAAAATTCTGATATTGATAAGGATATATGTTTACTTATTTATTTCATGAGGCTTCTGTTTCAAATCCTTGCAAATGAAGAGGAAAAGGACAGCTTTCTTCTAACATTGTTTTATTTTGGTTCCAATCTCATGGACATTGGATGCAAAAGTGATACCGTCTCTCAGGCATCCGTTGCTTTGCCGCCAGGGTCAGCTCCACAAGCTAAATTTGTATTTTTCACATGGCTGTTTTGTGCTTCAGCTATTTCTCTGGCATATTGAAAACAAACAGGCTCTTCTCGAACATCAAATGTTCATGTCTTCCGTTTATTCCTCTGCCTCCTTTTTAACCCTTGCAACTCTTTAAGCCCTAGGAAGATGCCCCCACCACCTCACCCCACCCTGTCTTTCTCCAGCTGCTTGACTGCTGTCCTGAGCATGAGCTGAAGGTCTCTCTGGGGAGGCAGGAGTCAGGCTGTACTGAGCTGAAACCACTGATAAGGAGGAACTATTTTGGATCCCAAAGTGGCAAAGATTAAGATCAAGGATGCATAAAGATTTGTTCCCCTGAACAGCCATGTGGTTCCAGAATTGGGTAGAAGACGGTGGTGGCAGATATAGTAGGCAAGTGCTGGGGTATTTTTTGTTCTGGACCTGCATGGCCTGTCTGTCCTTTTGCAACTACAGTAGATTGTTTTCCCTGTGTTAGGTTAAATGTTAAATATACATTGGGAGGTTTTCAAAACAAACTGGGAAATTGCAATGTACCAGATAATTGGAAAACACAAAGGTTCTGAGCTCACTAGTTTTGGCTACTTCGTCCTCAGTGCTATGAGGGTTATGGTCAGACCTGTAGTCATGAGGGAGCTTTGGTTTAAGTGTTCATATCTTTGAGAAACTGATCTAGTGAGCAATATCTTTATACTGATACCCACTGATAACTGATATGAATGGCTCTCCTATGCGTATAAAGCTCTGTAAAGAACCAACTGGGAAGAGCACTGTCACTGACATATGGGAAAATAAATCTTGACTTGTGAGTGCATAACACTGTATCTGTGTTTCGTGCTTCTGTATCATTGTATTATCAGGGCTCTGTACTGGGCTGGGTAGTGGTTAACCACTCAGGAAAACTTTCTGATGCTGAAATGACTCTGCTGCAGAAGTGCTGCTCTCAGTCTGATCCCCTTGTTAAAGAAGCCCAAAAAGCACTTAAAGAGGCTGGAGGAGAAATCTCCCTGTCCGGTAGCTGTAATGCTGATGTGGATAGATATGATGGATATCACAAGCCTCAGTATCGTGGCCATACAAGCAACTATACAGTTTGTGCAAAAAAGCTGAGCTTCTGTATACAAGAGCATCCTCTGGACTGCTCAGTGTCCAAATTCCTCTATACTGCACTGTTGTGTGCTTCTAATGATTCCTCTATACTGCACTGTTGTGTGCTTCTAATGCCCTAGAAGTACAGCTGATACTTCAGTTTAGAAGCTCAAGACTTTCTGGCTTTATAACTCTGTAAGCTAAATAAATTCTTTTCTGTTTTATATCTCTAACTTAATGACAAACTTCCTATTGTAATAAGTGCAGCTGTGACAACATGGGCCTGGAATCTGCGGGATGCTAGGACAACCCTTGGGTAAACAAAGTGTTGGCTGTTGGTAGAAAGAAGGAGGTATCTGTAGGTCTTCATATGAGTCCAAAACATGACTCAGTGGTAGGAAAGGCAATTCTAAAATACCTCCTGTCGTGGCCTATAAAAACATACCCCACAGACAACTTTTTCTGTTTCCAAGTATCAGTACAGGGCTCCAAACAAAACACAACAAACCCAAACCCAAGAATGAGCCCCAACAAGGTGAATAAAACGTACTAAAATTTAAGCAACTTAATGAGAAATCAAGTGCAATTTCTTTGGCATATTCGCACAATTTAAGTTAACAGTAATAATATAAGTAGTTAGCAGTTAGAGTTTATTGTTGTCCTCCTGGGACCCAGGAGGAGACCTGTACCTCATTTTTATTACTACATGGTCAAAACTGCCTACAAGTAAGAAATAATTTAAAATGCAGGTCATTAAAAATCACATTCCTCTAGTATAAAATAATAAATCCTCCGAAGAGAAAGGTTTACTGCAATAACTCTAAAGATTTAATATCCTTAAATATCTAAAGGATGGAAATTGATGACTAGAACAAGGATAAGGTCAATATAACATTGTAAACTCAATGAAATGTATCAATGAGGATGAAAAACATAGCAAATCACTTGCTGACAAATGATGATAGCAGACTGTGAGCTATTTATTTCCATTGTATTGTGAGATCCACAGTCAAAAACTTCAGTCTTGCCATCAATTAATTGAGTTCTGTCTCACTTTACTCCAACTCCTAGCCCATAAAGTCTTGTTTAATAGCAGCAATGAAATCTTCCTAATATGAAAATAAAACTTTATGAAAAGATGTTGATAAGAGGAAAGCCTCCCTGTTGAAGAATGGCATACTGCTAAAGAGACCTTCATTCTGTTGTAGCTGTTACTCAGAAAAATGTATATGTTTTCACTAGGATAAACATGCTTTGAATAATACTCTGTTCCTGTGTGTGGCAGTAAAAGAATTGTATTCATACCCAGAGAATCAAGTTCATTCTAAACTATGTGATTAATTCCTTCATATTCCATGAAAAGACAGTAACACTGTCATGCCTCCGCACAGTCCTGCATTACAATTATGCACTCTTGCAACATACCCTAACTTGTCAACATAAACTTTTGTGTTGAACAAGGATGTATAGTAAGCCAGATTTCATAGCCAGCAGAATTCAGAAATCTAGTGATTTAAAAACGAGAAGAGATTTCAAGCCTTGGGATTTATTTCTGAACTGCAAAAGAAGGTTTCGGTCATAAAGCTGTTGGGATATGAGGACAGAGAAGTCTGGTGGGAATGGCCAGGGAGAAGGCCCCTCTGATCAGTGCCGGTGGTCTTAAAAAGCAGCTTATGAATGAGGGAGAGAAAGGTTGGATGTTAAAGTGAATTCACCATATTTGCATTTTGCATCAATATGTTAACTACATCTTGGGTGTGTATTTTAAATAAAGGAGATGGAAGAGCTGGAAGAATTACAGTTAAGTGGATGCAATAGTCAGTGAAACTCAAGTCCAAAACAGATTACATTGAAATTAATCCTTTTAGCTCCTGAAGATTTCTATCAATTAATTTCTTAGACTGCTGGGTTCTTTTTAGGATTATAGGGTTACTGAAATAATAGTAGACCATATAAGCAATAATCATAATGTATTGTTAACAAGAATTTTTCATGTATTGTCTTTTTCTTGTTATGTTTTTTTTACTCATTCCCAGATTTGGCAGACATTACCATATCACTGTTGCTATTTTGTAGAACAGAAATGCTTGAAAGCACTCAAGCCAGGGTTACGCAGCAGCTAGACTGAAGCAATGGACACACATTGACCTCACTCCAGGTTGCTTAAAATCAAATGCAAAATGCAAATGCAAACCAACAGCTGAACTTAATGTACAAATGCTTTAAAAATATGACCAAACATGAAATAACTCTAGAGCGATAGACAAGAGGACAAAGCTGCGGACTGGCTGGGCTAGGAGCAGCTTTGCCATAAAAGATTTGGGGGTCCTGGTAGACAGCTGTGTTTGAGCATGCATCAGCAGTGTGCTCCACAGAAATGGAGGCTGAGCTCACACTAAGTAGTGCTAGTAGAAACAAGAAGTTAGCTGCAGATCACGAGAAGTGATTCTACTTCTCCAGTAGTGCTTGTGAAGCCATATCTAGAGCAGCGTGTCTGGTTTGGGGCCCCAGAATACAAGAGCTATATGGAGAATCTGAAGTAAGTGCAGTGAAAGATCACTGAGATTATTTATTTGGGTGACGTGATGTACAAAGAGAGTCCAAGAAAGTTGGGTTTCATCAGCCTTAAGAAGAGAAAGCTTAGGGGAGATCTTATTGCTGTCTATAACTACCTAATAAAAGTGTGCTGAGGAGACGGGGTCAGATGCGGCTCCGAGTTGCACAAGGATGAGAAGCAATGCACACAGGTTGGAACATGGGAAATTCCAAGTAGATGAAAAGGAAAAAAAAATCACGGGTAGGTTGTGGAATTTCCATTTCTTGAAGATACCCAAAACTCAACTGGAGGCAACTCTGAGCAACCTGAGCTAACTTAGAAGTTAGACTTGCTTTGAGCAGGAGATGTATTAGATGACCTCTAGAGTCCCTTCCAAACTGAATTATTATTTGGTAATTTTCTAGTTCTCATTTATACTAAAGCCTCTTTTACCCCAGCTCTTGCAGTTTTACAGGGGTTTCAAGTAAGTGTAAATAAATAAATAAAATATCCATATATGTAAATGAAATGGTGAAACTACAGTGCTGTAGCAGAGTAAACAAGAATTAGGTCCACCAAATCTCAGATTCAGCCATGAGTGGCCATCAGCTAGAGTCACTGCACTAGGCCGATTACTGTGTGGAGAAAAAAACCCCACAGTCTGAACTGGAGAAGTTCATATCTGCCCGAAATGGGAAAATTCACAGAGCCCGCATCCTACAGTATATGCCAGTGCTGGTCACATCGGTCTCCAACAGGAGTTAACCCTATTTTGAGAAGATTCACTCATAAACACAAAATTTGCTTTAAAACTTTCCACTTTCTTGACTGGTAGCTCCTCAAGGAGACTGAACAGGGAGTTGCGTGAAAAATCCGGTGTCCCCATTAGGACAACCTGACCTATTGTGTGTGTTCAACTGTGATTGAATGGAGAGTGCTGACAAGACTGGGTAATATAACATGTCTGTCTGTCTCTCCACTAAAGAAGTAAGCTGTCAAACTGTCTCTCCCTGCTCTTCCTAAGAGAAGCCCATTGAATGAAGCACACAAGAGACTTTTATTTACCATTAAGCTTTTGGAGTCCTTCAAAACTGCTCTAGCATCTACCTCGTAAATGAGGAAAGTTAATTGAAAATTGCTCTCAGCACACAGAGCCTGACATTGGGGGAGTATTGTCTCTCCGTGCTACAGTGATTTGATTGGGGCTGCTGTCAGATGTTATATATGTTACGTTCAAGTCAGCACTGAAAAACAGTCTTTGCCATTTGCCCTGTTCTCACAGACCGGGAAGCTCAAGCCATTGTTCCTGATTTGTTTTCTGTTGTTGCAGCCTCAGTGCTAACAATTTAACAGCCTATAACTTAGATGAGAATACCAAGAATATCTCTTTGGAATAATACAGAGCAAAGACACATGAAAGGATAATTAATTCTGGTTTCATAGTACTGTGTGCATCCTGATTTATCTGTTGCAGTGGTCATTTACTCTGTAAAGTTCAGTAGTAATTTTGCAGTATGTATGGGCCTGCTCCAGTGTCCCATAAATTGAAAATATCCTTTTGGCTTCAGCAAACTTTGGATCAGTTTTATCACAGTTCTCATCTCGAGATCTCAAGAGTGTTTTGTAATTACACCTAAATAAGTGTTCACCATGTCTCACTCTTCTCCACATAACTATTCACTTTCTCCAGAGGGCAGGGTAGAATTTGGAGGCAGAGAACAAGAGAGAAATGTAAAGCTGGCCATAGTGCCTCGCCAAGGGAGAGCAGCCTTTTCTGCAGGCGCATGGGCAAAATCGGAGCTTGCCTACTCACACACCCCTGTGATGGACATGCACTTCTTTTAGGAGGATAAAAGTTTGTGTTGATTTTAAAAGAAAATAAATCTGAGATATGCTTATTCTTACCCTTATTCCCTTTCAATATGGCGTGCATGTAATACAGTTTAGAAAGACAGCTTTTTTTTTTTTTATGCAGATGCAGCGTTATTTTAAAGTGTCGTGGAGCCTCTATTTTGAGGGGACATTAGGAGCAGTGTTACAACAAAATTATTGCTGTTTCCTGCACCTTGTACAATGTGTGAATATGCTTAAAAGGAAGAGAGAAAAATAATTTGTACAACTGTTATCAAAACAAATTAGACATAAGTTTCACTTTACAATAAAGATAAAGAGCAAAGGACCAGAAGTTTAAAGAAATAAGAGCACTTAAGTATTTTTATTTTCAAAAGAGGCTTGCGCTCTTTGAGTGGAAATCCCATCGACTATCTCATTTGTGTTGGCTTTGCTTTTGTTTTCAGACTGAGAAGGAGGGATGTTCCAGACATCTAAGGTTCTTCACCTGCATTGAAAAAAAATACATCCCCTAAGTTTTAAATGCAAGGAAAAAATAGTTATAAATCTGCTGTGGTTTTTTTCAGATTCCACAAATCCACAAATACTTTGTGGGTTACAAATCCTTGAAATAGGTTTCTGTTAGAGCAGGTAGACTAGCAATACCTTACTGTGTACGTTTCTCGCATGTATCACTGTTTTATGGTTGTGAATCTGAAAGCTCTTACGGTCCCTCCAGGGAGTCTCCCAGATTATCTATTCCGTTATTTCTAGCAACTGTTTGTTTTTTCATTTTAGTTTGGAATTAACTCAATTCCTTTTCTTTCTATTTTTTTTTTATAGTCTACAAATATCCATATTTTCAAGTGTGTTCCCAGTCCTTTACGGTTAAGTCATCCATGTCACATTATAAGAGTTTCAGTCCTTCTCAGTTTTCTCTTTTGTCTTCATACAGCTGCACCAGCCACAAGCATCGCCTGATCGAGACCATTCAACCCCCCTTTTTTAAATTCAACAGCAGTCTGGGTGTCTCTGCCCTTTGGAGCGGTGAATTCTGCTGGCTGACACCACTCCAGAGGAAGAAGAAATTCTCTTGGCCAAGTGTTTTCTTATTCTTTTAACATAGGATCGTATAAAGAGGAAGGACTCACATTAGTTTTTTTATTATTTTGGCTGGTTTGGTAGGATACAGAGTCCCTTCTCAGCAGGGAGCCTTGGCTGTGCTAGGCACTGTATAGATATATATGTAAGGACAAGTCCCAGCCTTGAAAATCTCACCCTTTTAAAAACAAAAACCACAAAAGATGTGGGAAAATGTTTCTGTGAACAAATGGGGTGATTGTCATTGCATGTAAGCTCAGTTTCTTCCTTAAGCTCATCAAAAAGCACCCCTGTGAAGGGTCAGGAGGGAAGGCAGCTCAGGTTTTTCCCTCTTTCAGTGGTGGTGGTTGGGTGCGGAGTTGGGGTTGGACCATGATGTTAAGGTCCAGCATAAGAGCCTTTCCGCTGATGTGCCTGTTACCTATAGCTTGGCACATGGCTTTTCCTCACCCTGCAGCCCTTCCCCTCAAACTTCCTCGTGGCTCTTGTTCAGGGTCACAGAGGGAGGGAGAGGCCCCAGTGCTGCCTGGTGTCATAGTGGGATCGGGGGGAGTTGACTCTGCCAGCCTGACATTCATGGTGTGCCAGTGACAGGCATATTGAAGCCAGGGTCTGTCGGTCTTGAAGAACCCACCTCTGTTTTTTGGCCCTCTGGCACCATAGGGGTCAAACACCTGGCATCTTACTGCCGCTAGAAGGGATAAAAATGCTTTTGGCCTGTCACTGTGTCAGCGGGTGTTGACGAGTGCACTTACTTACAGAGGGGTGCGCAAAGTGATGGGGCATCACATAAGAGGAGAGGAAGAAAGGGGAAAGAGGGGAGGACTGATGGAGAGGGCTTTGTGTGCAGAATCTTGTTACTGACAAAAGGTAAACACACAAGCCAAGGAATTTTTTTGTCTAATTCAAATCGTAACAGGCTAACAAATACACAACACACAGTTACTAGTAGCACAATTCCAATACACAAATATTCACAGTCCAAATAATCTAATTAATGTAAAATAAGTTGTATTAATAAAATAATGTAAAATCATTATACAGGGAAACCAGCCTCACAAATCTACCCCTTATTCTCCAGTGTTATGTTCCTTTCCACTGCCTATCTGCATCCTGGGGCCTACGGCACAAGTCTTCATTACGTACAAAGTGGGTAGCAGGTTTGCAGCATGAGTCTCCCATGTGTTGTGGCCTTGGGAGAACCACCAGCCCTCGCTGTCCCTGCCCAGCCCATGGCCCAGGACCCCATTTCAGCCTCCTGGGGCCATCGGTCCAGGGACCCAGAGACAGTGCAGCAGGGCCAGTCCCCAGCTTCCCACAGCCCTGCTGTGCCCAGCCATGGGGCCCCTCAAGTTAGGTCCACTTGTGGGCCCACGTCCCAACCTGTCCTCATCCCTGTGGCCCTGTCTGGCCACTCTGGAGCTGTGTCTGACCCTGGTTTGTTCACCACAGGTGAATCATTTATCGCCCTGGAGTTTATGGTATCATCCTGTGCCTGTACTCTGGACTGCATCCCATGTCCCCACATTGGAAGCTTCTGCTGTCCTCCTGCATAATTATACTAGGGTTATACATGCCATAATACAGACACTATCAGCTCATTAGTATTATCTGTATAAAAATTATTATGCCATATGATTCTGCCATTCAATTTTGCTCAACTCTAGAGCCAAGCAGAAGTTAAGCAAATTAGGCAATAGCCACCTGGACATTAGAAAATTGCTGTTATGGCTAAACAAGATAAAGCATCATTCCAGGTGGGCCATAACAAGTCCAGACAGTCTGACATGTCCTGAGGTGTTGCCGGGCCAGTATAAAGCATGCACACTGTCCCTATCCATGGCTGCACCATGCTTCACGGGCTAGGAGGCTATAGCTGGGTGCACAGGGCTGGGGAGGAAGGAGGGACACTTCTGAGGGAGCAGAGGGAGAAGGGAGGTTTGGCAAACAGCCACATGGTGAAAGCAAAACATCCCTTGCCTGAAGGCAACCTGATGCCCAAGAGACACAGGGGTGGAGCATATGGTTGGATCTTGGTGTTGCTTCTCCAGTCACAGCTGAAAAAAGCTGAACAAGCTCATGGTAGTATGGCCCTTACAGGGATGGTGCTCTCAAAGACTCCTCCACCATCCAGGCCTGGTGAGAGGCAGTGACCTCCAGTCAGTAGTTTTTTCTAAGTACTTCTTTTTCCATGCCTCAGCCATTTCTGTTCAATGCTTCCTTAGATGTGTGTCACACTGCCTCCCAATTGCTGCACCGATGAGAGAGAGGGTGCCAAATACTGTGAATTTTCATAAGCCCTTGGGGTTAAAAACCATGTCTTTGCCCTTTTTCTCCCTGGAAAAATATGCATACGGTAGATGTCCTCTGAAATCTCTCATCCCTTCTCTACTAGGTAAGATTATTTTGGTGTACAAGAGGTCTTTCAGGCCTGTGGAAGGATATCCTTCAGTACTGTCTGAAAACCACATACCAAACTTTTGCTTATTTATTTGGTAAAAGGGGAAAATATTTGCTTCTGAATACATACATCTGCAGTGAACTTCCAAGGTGAGTAACCCTAAGAGATTTTAATAAGCTAGTGGTGCAAAGTAACACTTAGAAGAATCAATTTTAAATTCAAAACTCCTCCATAGTGGAGGGAGAATGGCACACAAGAACAGGAATATGCTGCAAACTCTGTAAGACGCTTCCCATTTTGTAGATATATGCACAGTATGACCCATAGTGCATGGGATATTTTGGTGAGTTACAGTGTGGAGTCACTGTCCTCAACTCCTTCAATGTACTTAAAGCCATCTGAGAGGAAGAAACATCTCACAAGGGGTTCACAGGTCTTTGAGACAAGATGCTAAACAATGGAATCAGGAGTGGGCCATGAGATAAATATTTGAGGCAATTAAAATAGAATATTATCCCAAGCATCCATAGTAAAGGTTCCAAAATTGCTTTAAAAGTGTTTGTTGACTGGCACATCATTTATATTCTGTTCTCTCCATATCTCATCTATTGCTCTGCAGTGATTTCTGCAGCATGCATGGAGTTTGGGCAAAATTTAACCCAAGTAATTTAACTCTGCCTTTCTAAAGCATGTTTTTGTTTGGTTGTATTTATGTTCTCATTTTGCCGTTATACTATTGTCTAGTGTGCTAGTAAACTGTTCAGAAGCCATTACAGTCCACCTGATGAGCTTTGTGGGGTTAATTGTTTTTTCTAGGCAGATTTTTATTCAGTATCTGATAGTAGCCATTAGACCGCTTGCTCAGTGTCAGACTTCGTCAGAGGGCCTTCAACTGTATTTCTGTGCACGCCAGGAGGGCTCCATAAGGTCTACTGTGGTAGGTGGCTTCTCCTTGCACCAGCCTGTCTGAGCAAACAGTGTGGTCACCTCAGTATGAAATCCACCACTGGCTGACTAATGATTGTAGTAGAGGTAGGATTTAGTCTCCCTTTTAATTATTATTAGCCTTCCCTGACTTTTCATATTATAAGCTCAGGGAAGGCCCTCTTTGATTTGGTAGCATGTGTGCTTCAAATGTTGGTATTAACACAGGGTTTGGGGTGCCTTAAGGCAAAATCATAGCTTCAAGTACTGCAGCTGTAGATCTGCCACATCTATCATAGACTTTAGCAATTATGAACCTGGACGTTACCTGTGTTTAACTGTATGGAAATGAAACTATCTCATGGGCATTTTCTTAGGAAAGAAAAAGCTTGTTAAGTCTAGCTGTGTTTGTGACTAGACATGCAGCCTTTCAACAATACTATAACCTTCTCAGTCGTAACTTCCAGGACCGCGCCTGTGACTCTGTGTGAAATCAAATTCAGAGACATTGTCCCATTTTTGTACAAGGCACTGCAGTGGTCAAAGCAGCACACTGGGAGCTTGGGTTCCTGGGTCCCACCATAGCCCTACTTCCATGGGCACTGGGTGCAACTTCTCAGTGTGATGGAGCTTCTTCAGCTTTTCTGCTGTTGTATGACCAGATATAATGAGTCATATTCTTCCACCCAACACTCACGAGATTCACCTAAAATGTATTTAAAACTATATATGTACACACACACAGAGTCATTAATTATGCATGTATTGTTATTTTCATTTCTCATCTCCCAGGGTCAGATGGTATCATCTTTTAAATTTTATGATTTTAGGCTTTAATAAAAACACAACTTATCCAAGTTTCAGGATATAATTGTGAGGTTTTTAAGTATTAGCCAAGCTTTGGCCACTCCTTCTGTACAATGAAGCTTGTCTTTCCAGGTTCATTAATGCTGGTAGACAATTTTGAGGTCTGTGGCAAGAGCTATGTAACCAAAAATTGTCATCAGCATTATTAATTACTTCCCTCAGCTAGTGAAATAATAATGCAATCAGAACTAAGCAAGTATGTGCTGAAATGATGGGGATTTTTCCCCACATAGGCAAATGAGGAATTTCAGATGACCTACACATTCTCTAAACAGGTCAGACAGCTGAACCAGGCCCTTCTCTCCTTAAAAACTGGAACTGGGACTACTATTTTTAAAATTAAAATTCAGCACAATTAACAATAAAAATACAGTTTACAAAGTAATTCTGGCCAACCTAGTGATTTTAGTATAGTGGTAATGATATTTGATATATTTCATAAAAGGTTAATTGCCTGTAGTCTTGTGAAAGACCCAAATCCTTGTCATTTGTTAGAAGAAGAAAGCCTCTCCCTCAGACATTTCTGCTAGGAAATATGAAATTTACAGACCCCAAACCCAAATAAAAATGTCAGTGTCTTTTTTATCAACACCTCATAATTATTAAAGAAATGTCTTGGTTTTAGATGCTTGACTCAAGAATTCTGAAGGCTTGAGATAAGCCATATGGTTAAGATTGTTCCCCCTCTCCACTAGAGAAGTATAGTTCAAAACCCTAGAATGAAAAAGAAAAAAACAGAAACTTCTCTAAGTTCTGGCGAAACAGATGAAATTTTTTTTCAGTTATATATTTTTCTTTCTGCCTGCTCTCTTTCTTTTCTCATGAATATGTGATATAAGGGAAATGAAATATCTGAGGTTTATTACTCTACCTCTCTCCCAATAAACATGCAATTGTAATAAAAAACATCTGTCATGCTTCCCTATAAAGAGCAGAGCGTAGATGTAAAAAGATTGATTGTCTGTGTCTTATTTCATTTTTGTCTCCATAAGATAGGAATACGGAGGCATCAAAATGCATAACAACACTTGAGTTTGCTTTGTAACCTGCAATTTATTTGCTTAAATTCAATTAGAGTCTCTTCCGTCAAACACAGTGTAGCTCTTGAGAGGGGACAGATCAAAATCCAGTAATCACCAACGTGCTGAGCTTTGCCCACATGATGTCAGTGGTTCCCATATGGCTTTTCTTATGCCTCAGGTTTCATCCAGGCCAGGGTCCTTGACTTCCAACTCCAAGTGTCAGCCAGCAGATAGTGCAGAGATGGAGTAATGCGCAGATTAAGGCTTTGGGTCTGATTCCGCAATAAATGGCGACGCTCCCCATGGCTCCAGTGGGAGAAAGGTCCGCTGCGTTACTTCACTAGCTGATTGCGATCCACATAGGATTGTGTGGAAAGAACCGCCAGATAATTCATAATGTCACGGAGCCCTTGTCTTACTGGAAGGCTTTTTATCACCACGCATTCAAGTTTAATCCTAGCCATAAATTTACATGGCTCGTAACTGATGCATTAGTAACTGGAGTGGCTGGATGGCAAGTTTGTAAGTCATCGATGGCGGCGGCTTCAGGCTAAAGAGTTTTGGGCTCAGGATGAACAGCTGGTTCATTTATCCTAGTCAGCTCACTCAGATAATCTCCCTCATGGATGTAACAATAGTTAGGAACAAGGAATAAACATTTGATAACCCCTGGCAGCTAGACTAAGGGACAAATAGGGAAAGTGTATATTTACTGATGAAAGCTCCAAATCAAGCAAAGCAGAGACCAGAACATCCAGGAGGTGTAACTCCACGTTCTCTGACTTAGGGGTGCAGGCACCACAAGGACTATGAGCAAATGATTGTGCCTTTTTTTTAAGATGGCAGACTTTTCTGACGTACTTTGCCCTCATATAACCTGGGCAAAGTGATTCATGGCAGCTCTTGAGGCGCTCTTATCTATCACAGTCGCTGGGAGTCTCTGTGGAGTTCAGCACCGTGACTGCATTCTGACAGACACCTTGTTCTCGCCTGATATATTCTCTGCCGTATCCTTGAGCTCTTCAGAACAATCATTCCTTGGGTAGAAATGAGGCTTCTGGGAATCCTTTGTGCTGCTTTGGCTCCATACCTGGGATAAAGGGTATAAGTCAGTCAGGAGCAGTTCAGAATTTTTTCCCTCTGGTTTAGAGTCTGGAGTTCAGTTTCTGTGAGGAGAGAGTTACAGATGGGTTCCTCCTTCTTTTTCACCTTTAGGTTCACTTTGTTTGCCCCAACCTACCTTCCTGAGAAAGTTTATTGAAGAAAATGCAAGTAGCTTCTGTAATTTCATATTAATCAACTAGGCACCAGCTCTCCAATAAAAGAATTAATAAACTACTTCTTGATGTTCCAAAGGCTTTAGGGAGAGAAGAGGTCTTTTAATTTTTTTTAATATATTCTGTTTTCAGTGGGGGGGGCAAGGAACAAAAACAAAACCAAACTCATTAGAGGGTTTGCCCAAAGCTAATTTTTGGATAGCGGACCCTAGGTTCCTAAATAATTTACAAGTTTATAGAATGTCCCCAACATGTTTAGACCAAATCTGTCTCTCCAGTTTTGAGGCCATTATGTTATTCATAGGTTTACCACTCAAATAGTAAATCTGAGTTTAGAACAATTACATTAACTTAATTTCCACTGAAAATGGTCTAACATATATGTATATTTTATAGCACAAAGGATGACACATTTAAGCAGAATATTTTAAAACCACCCCAAATAAGCTCCCAATCAGACTACAAGTGACTGTGGGACTGGAAGAATCTCTATACTTATTCTTCAGATCCTCTGGCCTGCGTTGTTTTCTAGATAAGACCATGTTTAGCCTTTTGCAAAATGTTTTCTATAATTTTACCTAAGTAGCAAATACATACTTTCGGTATTCGGGATTTTTGTTTTCTTTTTTCACAGCATAAAGAATGGAGGAGCATGGACCGATAACCAGTCTCTTTTGCTTCTCTCATTTGCAGTGGATTCCTCTGGATTAACCTCACATTTTTATGATCCTAAATCAAGAACAATTCTGCTGTTTCTCACTGTAGCAGCGTGTGCCTTAAAATCCAGAGAAGAATCAGGCTTGCTTTGTATATTTTTCTCTCAAAAACTCTATGGATACAGTAGAGTCTGCTTTCAACGAGAGTGGAAATTCCAGTATCAAGCAGTTAATCTTAAATCCCCAGGCTCGCTGCAGCCAATACTGTACAAATTGAACGCCTGCCCATCGCTTTTCATTACAGCCTGAACAATGGTGCTCCCCAGGAATCTGCAGGTTCGTTCCTCGCACCGTGCCTTCCATCGCCTGTACACCTGCAAAGGAGATTGCAACTGGCTGGGGCCGCCGTGTTTGGCCAAATTCCATGCAGGAAGGGGGGATGTCAGTGAACAGACTCTGCTGGGTCTGCCAGACGGTTGTGTAAAAGTCATTCATTGTGTGTAAGTCATTCTGCAGGTTCCCAGCACGGAAAGTATCTTTAGGCTATCCTACAACAGAAGGAAATTCTTTGGCGTATTTTGTCTTTTCCCCGAACAGAATATTGACAAAATGTCTTCTTCATCCCCTGTGTTACAGTCTCCTGATTTCCCATCTGCAGAACTATTAGCTTCATAATCATATAAAAATAATTTTATAAATGTCCATACCCACTGTACACATCCTGAAGAAACGCTGATAAAGCACAGAAAGATCATTTATTCTTCCCAAAATCTTTTTCACTCCTATTTATTCTTCTGGTTTCCTTTTTCTCATCTTTATGTCCCACTTTCTTTTCATGTTCCTCTTTATTATCTGTCTCTTTTAAATATTTGCTTCCCAAATAAAAACAAAACAAAACAAGAACCAAACAAAAAAATCAGCCCACAGTGGTCTTCTGCATTTCCCTCGTGTCCTTTGTTAAAGGGAACTGGAGCAGGGGGTAGTCTTGGGCTGCTAGCCAGGAAAGAAGTGGGAAGAGAGGCACTGGTTATCCCTGCCAAGGACTGGAGCAGTCCCCAACCTTTTCTTTAATAGCATCTCTCATACTCCTTTCTGCCTCTCAAGGGGTAAGCTCTTTTATGTGTAAATTACTATTATTATTTACCTAGGGAGTGGGTATATGGCAACTGACACAAATAGTTTGGAAATGTCAGTTTCGATGTCAGTGTTCCTGTAAGCATTCCTTCCCACCAATGACCTAGGTGACCCCTCCATAATCTGATTCTTTAAAGGTTTCAAGGTTTGTTGGAAACAAACTTCCTGTTAACAAGATAAGCATATGGTATCTGTGCATTTTATTGCTTGTTTAGGTACATAAAAGTGGACTCGACACCCCTTGTTATTTCACAATTTTTTTTGCGCTTTCCTCTTTCGTGAAGGACCCTCCAGAGCAGGAAAAGTAGCAGAATCAGAAGCATTAGAAGAAGATGCAGGGTGACAAGGGGCTTTGCCAGCTCACAGCCAGGAAGGGGAAGTTGGCTGAACTGCTTTTCTTTTTCTCTCGTTTTTTTTTTTTTTTTTAAGCAGGCTTAAGGTGAACTCCCAAGCAATTGTGGAGTGAGGCCCCACCTCTCCCTGCCTGATCTGCAAGCTCCGGTTACTCTTCTACAATCTGGTTCACCAGAGCTCAGAGTGAGCCTGATCCCTGCCTGCTGCCCGCTGCCTTCAGCTCAGAACCTGCCCAGCAGCCTGGCAAAATAACACAATTTGCAGAGCTCAGACCTTATTCTGGGGAAGATCTGCTGGAAAACACCAGGTGAAGGATGGACTAGCATCACTTGAGAAGAGATTCAGCAACCAAACTGCTGCAAACAGTAGCTGAGCAATATCTTCCTTGCTCCTTTTTTAAAAAAGCATTTGGGAAAATCCATGTCCTTATTGGAGAAGCTGTCAGGGGCACGACTCTGGCAGTGATGCCTCTGACTTCACCTGCCTCTGCAAATGAGTAAGGGAGTGTTATAAAACGCAAGGACCTGCCAAGTCTCATTTCTTGGAGCTGAGTGGAAATTTCAGCAAGCAGCTGCTCTTTCATTAGTTAATACTTTTCCTCTGCAGGTTTCTTGAAGAAGGCCTGGAATCACAGAAACTGTGTAGCATAAAGGACCTGTTGCTATGTTTGGATAACCGTGGCTTAATGCTGGAGATGGCTGTGTATTTGGTTTAGGTCTGATTTTGATCTTCACGAGGGATCTTGGTGAAGCCAGGAAGGAGACTCGGGAACAAAATTAAGCAGGTTTGTAAGTCTTTCAGGACTGGCAGTTCAATTATATCAAAAACTAGGAACGGAACCTCAAGAATCAGATTAGCTGTCCTATGTGCTACCTGAAGAGGGGTTCTTTTCATGTCTGATGCTGTTGAAAGATTTATGTTTTCTAGCTTTTCTCTGGAGTCACAAAAGACAAAAACTTATTTGAAGGTGAAATTGAGTGAAAACTGAGATTCTCAGGGAAGAGCCCGATTTTAGTGGAAGTAGCTCATTATAGAAATCATGACCGTGGCAATAGCGTAGCGTCAGGACTTTGGCTACCTGTAAGCGTGCCAATGGTATCTGCATATGGGACCATTCCCCTGCGCTGAGTGAGAGCCACGTGTAAGTTGTCAGGGTCAGGAGGAATGCGGTGCCAGATGGAAACAACATAAACAGCTGGGAGATTTCATCTGGGATTTCGAGTGGGGACCGGAGACTTTTGTTCTCGTAGCCGACTCGTTCCAAAGGCGGTTTAGCTACACCTACCTCTTCAGGGAAAGATTTTGCTGTGGAGGGTTGGTAGATTTTGTATGTGGCTTTTTTTTTCCTTTTTTTTTTTAATTTTTTTTTTAATTTTTTTTAATATGAATGCTTACCATCACTTTGAACAACCCCCATATTTCAGCCCAGCTCCGGGGGTTGGGGGCAGGGGGGAACCGGACGGTACCTTTGCGTTTCGCGAGTGCCCGGTAAAGCGCGATAGGGAGCGGGAAGCGAGGCGGCCCCGCACCCCCGGGGGCCACCCCCCAGGGCCCGCAGGGCGCTGGGCGGCAGCACCGCCGGCGCCGAGGGGCTCTGCGGGGTTCCGCGTTGCCCCGGCTGGGGCTGGGGCCGGGGCCGGGGCGGCGGGACCGTGGCCGGGGCAGGGCGGCAGAGGGAGCCCCACTCTGCTCCGCTCCCTCCGCCCCTCTCAGCCGGCGCCCTCCCCGCCACTTTGTTGGCGGTACCGGGCGGAGACCCCGCGCCCGCCCCCGCCCGGAGCTCGGAGCCCGGCGGCGGGGAGCTCCGGCCGCCCCGAGTGGAGGAGCCCTGCGGCCGCCGCCTCCCTCTCGGCGCCGGAGCTGCGCGGCACGCCCGGGGGAGGAAGAAGAAGAGGAGGAGGAGGAGGAGGAGGACGCCCGGGAAGGTAGGGGGCTGGCGGGGCGGGATTTCCACCGGTGGCCGAGCCCCTTCCCTTCGGTTCCGCGACCCTCAAATCCGCCCGGCTTCGTACCGTGGCCCCCAAAGCGGCGCGGCTGGAAAACTCCCCCCGGCCTGTGCACGGTTCGCGGGGGGTTGGTGGGGGGGGCGGCTCGGACGGCTGCAGCCTTTCCCACCGGCCGTGTCCGTGCACACGCGTAGCTCTCCGCGCGTGTAGGTGTGCACGGCCGGGTGGAGGTGTTTGTCTTCCCCCCCCCCAGCCGCCGTTACAGTCAGAGCCGCCCCACACCTGCTCACACCTCACCCGCCGGCAGCGGCCCCGGGGGCTGGGCGGCGTACGTGCCCCCCTCCTCAGCCTCTTCCTCCTGCTGCCTCACCTTCTACCAGGTGACTTGGCTTTCTCTCCTCATGGTGGTATTTTTCTGCCTGGCGGTTAAGCTGGCTTTTCCAAAGGCGGCGTGCACTGCTGGTAGCTGGCGAGGGGCTCCTTTCGGGTGGGATAATCTTGTTGCACGCCCTTGTGTCTCTCTGGTGCGCTGCCTTGCTCTCGTCCTTCTCTCTTCAGCCCTTTCCCTCTCTCCACTAACTTTCCTTGGAATTCTTCCTCCTCCTGCCCCTCTCTCACAGCCATGACATGCCCTCCCTTATGCATCGCGCCAGTGCACAAAGGATGATCTGGGCACGCGGTGGAGAACAGGTTTGTGGCATTTTGCAGTGTGATCTGAGGTGCTTCTGCCTCCCCTGTAACCTTGGTGGATCTGCATTGTAGCCGTGGAAAGTGAGACATTGCAGCTTCTGCTGAACCCGAGTTTCGAGGCAGCTAGTGGCAGGCACTAGAAGAAGGGTGGAACAAGTTTTTCTTGAGGATGTTGTTTGGGATCCAACCCTCCCACTCAAAAACTGTTTTGCCTTGGCTTGTGGGTCTTGTGCCCCCCACAGTTATAGAAGTGCAGCAGTATGACCTTTGGTGGAGTCTGCTTTGTTTACTTAAAGTGAAGTACCGAAGGTAAAAGTAGTACTGCTCTGGGTTGTCTGCTGAAATATTAACCAAATGATGGATCTCCTGTGTCTTTGCAGTATTTTAATTGTGCCTTCCCTTGATCATCAAAAATGCGGTCCTCCTCCCTTCCTATTGACCATCTTTCTTCTCGTTTGTGATTGTGCAATGTCTATATGTCAGCTACAAAAGTTGCTTACATGGGAGAACATAAAAATGACCATTTTTGTTGTTAGCAACTGGAAATACTAGGTCAGCATTGTGTGACTGGTCTCCTTTCCATGGAAATGCTGCAACCCTTGCCCTCTGAGAGGTGGTCCTCTCCTAGGCCAGGTTTGAAATGGGTTGGTTGTTTCCTCTCAGCGAGCAGTGGGGACTGCAAAGAGTTTACAGGGTTTCCAAAGTGTAAGGGAGACACAGCGTATCTCATCTTGATTCACAGCTCACAGTGAGTGTTGCATTATTAGCATACAGGTATCGTCAGGTAATGAGATACTGTGCTCGAGGCTCCACGGAAGCAGGATGGGGCTGCTGCTTGCTTTTTACTGGAGGAGGCTGTGGAAACGTAAGTGGTGTTGGACTTTAAGTGTCCTGCTGGCTTGTATTGTTACATGCTCATAATGGCTACAGTATTGAGTTGTACCTTCTTGTAGCTCAGAATGAATGTTTCTGATTGCGTGTAATTTTGAGAGCAGCCAAAGCATCCCATTAGATTTAATTGGAGGGAGGGAACACCCCACGAGCAACAACACCCAATAGTGATTAGGTGCTGGGTTATATATAGCAATAATAAAGAGGGTGGGATTGATTTAAAGATATTTACTTCTGCTATGAAATGCACAGATGGAAAAAGATACAGAAGTTTTGCATTTGATGACAACTAAATTCATGAAATATGATTGATTTTTCTTTCTGTCCATAGTTTAAATGTAAATGGCAAATCACATTAACTGTTGCATTTTTCCCCCCCTGTGGGTGAAAGCTTATTAAAACCTAAACATTTGAAGTCAAATAATGGGTACCCTGAGGGTCAAAATAGATTAAATATATAGTAACTTTTCTCTTCAGCTACTGCAGTGAGATAACGGAAGACTTCAAATTCACACAATGAAGACAGCACTAATAAAGTGCTTTCTAACTTTGATTTCTAGCACTTGTTGCTCATATACTCCTTATTACAATTCCTGCATCACTCTGCCTTCTTGAATGGTGAATCACTGGTTGAAGGTCTGAGATTTTCTTGAAGACACAGCTTTCAGCTGTGCCAGACAAAAATGGAGCCTGTTGGTCTGTGACTCCTCCAGACTCTTCTCTCTCTGCTGCAGGGCTGGTGGGCAGAAAGAAAAGATGTTTAACGCTTTAGAGCTGTGTTGCTTATCGTACAGTGTGCATGGCCCAATACAAATATCTCCTTTCAAAGAGAAATGAGAAGGTGCTTTGCCTCTGTGTGTGTTTTCTGCCTGTGTATAGGTCTGTTTCTCACATTTCCTTTGAAAACAGAATTTCTTCTTGCTTTCTCACTTAAGAGCATCTGGTTCTGTGTCCCCTTTATCCATAGGGATTCAGAGTTTTCATCATTCCAGTCCTGAGCCGGGTTCTCAGGAGGCTAATCAACAGTGCGCGACTAGATGGCTTTTAACTGATTTTTGAAGCCTCAGTATTTGTTTTGTGGTACAGAGGGCAGCATAATGCCTGAAATAACCTTTTTTTTTTTTTCTCATACTAGGGCCATACTTGCACAATACCCTCTATAAAACTAACAGTGCAGTTATATATTGAATTTTCACATTTGAAAAAAAAAAAAAAAAAAAGTGGCTGATTTCTTGTTTTCACTGCTAGTGCTTTAGATTTTCCAATATGAAATACTTTGCATTACCAGAAACGAGAATTCCTGCTTTCAGGGAAGGCTGAAACTGCTGCCATTTTATCTCAATTCCAGAGTCAGGCTCTGATTCATCTATCGATTTATTCATCCAGCACACTGAATTTCTCATAGCTTCGTACAGATCTTAATTTAACCTGATACCTAGGAATTTCAGTTTCCCATCAGGGACCTCAAGTTGGATGGTCGCTGTCATCTGAATTTTACATTTTGCTGGGAACTTCAGCTGTTACTGCAGTCCTGATTGACTGCTGGGTTTCTCCCTGTTGTGTCCATAGATGAACTTAGGTAAAAAGTTTCATCTAAGTCAGTGAGAGTATTTGGGGTGTGTGTGTGTGTGTGTGTGTAGAAAAGTATTTAAGTATTTGTGTTATGTTTTAACCCAAGGCGGCAACCAAGCCCCATGGAGCTGCTTGCTCACTCTCCTCCAGTGGGATGGGGGAGAGAATCAGAAGGGTAAAAGTGAGAAAACCTGTGAGTTGAGATAAAGACAGTTTAATAGGTAAAGCAAAAGCCTCATATGCAAGAAAAAAAAACCAAGGAATTCATTCACTACTTCCCATCGGCACACAGGTGTTCAGCCATCTCCAGGAAAGCAGGGCTCCATCACTCCTAATGGTTACTTGGGAAGACAAAGTAACTCTGAATGTCTCCTCCTTCCTTCTTCTTCCCCCAGCTTTATATACTGAGAGTGACGTCATATGGTATGAAACATCCCTTTGGTCAGTGGGGGTCAGCTGTCCTGGCTGTGTCCCCTCCCAACTTCTCATACACCCCCAGACCACTCACTGGTGGGGTGGTTTGAGGAGCAGAAAAGGTCTTGACTCTGTGTAAGCGCTGCTCAGCAATAACTAAACCATCCCTGTGTAATCAACACTGTTGATTAGCATTGTTGATTAGCACTGTTGGTAGCACAAATCCGAAACACAAACCCATACCAGCTACTGTGAGGAAAACTAGCTCTATCCCAGCCCAAACCAGCACGAGTTGCATTACTGTTTACAAAATGGAGCTCTTCATTCACTAAAATGGAAAGGTAAGATAAGGTGTCTTTCATAGCATTTGATACTCTTAGATCCTACATGATTCTGCTTGTTGCCTGGCGCAGTTAGTCACTGCCTTCTTGGAAAGACCGTGATGATGTGGGAAGAAGCAACCTTTACATCTGCTTTGTGGGGAGGGAATTTTTTGTTTGGTTTTTTTTTTTTGGTTTTAATTGAATGTCATGGACACTGAGGGGATAAAAAAATGAATCTGTTACAAATGGAAATGTTGTTAGCATTAGCTTTTAAGGACCTGTTTTCATTTTGAGCTGTGACTGTGAGCCCACAATCACTAACACATGCCTTTGATTGTATTCTGTAATGTCAGTTTTAGTGAAATTTTTCAATATCAGCCAACTCAGGGCCTTGAATGCTGCTAGTTGAACGCTTCCAGTCCTTTCTTCCCTTCCTTCTCTGTGTCACTGTCTCGGTAATTAAAGTTACTCATGCTGTGAATCTCCACAGGATTAAGATCTAAAGTGGAAATAGCAAATTACCTTCTTTGCATTTATTACCTTTGTCTTTTTCTGAACAGGCTTCAGCAACCCTTTGCATTCCTGATAGACAAAGTTAGCAGATGTCTCTAGCTTCAAAGTGCAGTGTTAGTATTTCATGTGGTATTTGTATATCACTCCTTAAGTTATCCATTTCTGTGGGGTTTTCTGTTGTGTATTTTTCTGATGCTTAACAGGCATCTTCATTATTGGTATGTGACAGAAGATTCTACTTGCATTTGTTCTTAAAGCTTCACTCAATTTGGCATTTTGACCAACCACAGAAATTGCTATGATGTTCCCTATAAAACTATAATAAAAAACCCACAACCCAGCCCCAACCTGTATAAAACTCTGGGTTGTGAAATGATGAAGCCCTCATCTTGTAATACTGGGAAAGCTCTGAGTATTTCCACAGAATATTTAGAAAAAAAACTCACCATTTTAAGAATGGTATCTGTTGAGTGAGAATAGATGTTATGGATGTTCAGTAACTTAAAGCAGATTTTGTGCAGATAACTTTGTGTTTGTTTTTGGATATTTTTTTTTTTCTTTTCAAGAATGCATTGATTTTACATGAGATAGAGGATTTATCTTTTAATAATCCAAAATACTACTGCTTTTGGGTTTTCCAGATTTTATAGATTACCATTGCAGGTAAGTGAACATCTGACTTCTTTCAAGCATTCCATGAGCTGTATTAATTGTGAAGCTGCCATAGCTGGTTCTTGGGGCAGGGGGCTGGAATTTTCTGTAGCTCCTGGATGCTTCAGACTTAACCTACTGCAAGAGTATCACTGTTAGCCTTAATGTCTGTAGTTCAGGAATGTTTGTGCCTGGAAAATAAAGGGGTGACTCCTGGGGATTTGTGTCTATTATTTCGATTTCTGGTCCTGCAAGTAAAAGTGTTTTTACAGATTCAACCAAGTAGAAAAGCAAGCGCTAGGCTTGCTGCTTCTCCCATCAGTACTCCCTTCTCCTCCCCCTCACCTTCTAGAAGTTGGCTCAAGTGCAAAGAGAAGCTGAAAGTGAGATGTTAGCAGTGCCTTTTTGCTGTTCATTAGTATAGGTTCAGACTCATTAGGAAAGGGAAACTGTCAATATTTAACATATCCCCCAAATCGTCTGCGTAAAACTTAATCTAAGAAATATGAGAAAATACATGACACCACAGAAGTCCACTTGCTCTTCAGTACTTGCAGATGCCTGGTGAGATAAAAAATTATCCCAATTTTCTCAGTGTTTTAGCTTTAGGTAGAATTTGACATCGCTGCAATTTGTTCGCTTAACGCTTTTTCTCTTTCTCACTCTACTCATGAGTGAACTTTTGCTCATGAGCACTTTCTTTCATTCTGGAATGGTTGAGAAGGCTTAATGTTAATTCAGTCCTCTGAATGCTCCTTTCACAAAGACTGAGGGCTCTGCTCTTCGTTCTCATGTACTCTTCCTTCTTCCGATGCTGCTGCTCTTTTTGCTTGCTTCCACATGTATCTGAGGTGTTGTCTTCTCTATTTCCTGAGTCAAAGATCCCTTTCTTTCCAGTGTAAAATATAATTTGGAGGAATTAGCCTTGAGAAAGCTTTCTTTTTCTAATCTGTAAGGGATTTAACACTTGGTGTTTTAGGGAGTTAGCTATCTGGTTGATGCAAGGATTCGTTAAGAGTTCAGTGCCTGTGAGAATCCCAGTGTACATCATAAAAATATTTTGAATGTGCAAGTCTATTACTCAGAGCATGTGAATGTGAGACCTTTGTAGAAAGAGTCTTGCATGTTGAGTTCCTCACTGTAACTGAGTGCATATGACAATGATATCGCAAGGACTATGCAATGAAATTGAGTTACATCCCGAGAAGTTTGTGATACCAAGTTGTAGTAAAATTCAACTTGATGATCCTCCATGCCATTTTAAAAATTACACGGAAAAGTCAGCCATTTATAGATGTGCTTCTAAAGTAATTTTCAGCTTTGCATAACATGTCTTGAGAAGCCAGTGAATGCATTATACAGCCTTCAGCTGGAGATAGAAATACACATCTATGTTTCACATTCAGAATTGGGTGGCAGGCTGTATATTTAAATACACATTTTTCCTCTTCTTTCACTTCAGTGTCATCTTGGGCTTGCTTTTCCCAAAGTGGAACTACTTATGCTCTTCTCCACTTCTAGCATTATTTATTGCTTTGCGGTTCTCCCCATGCTCTCACAACCTTAGTGCAATGTTTCATTTCTTCTGTTTCTTTCTTTTCCTGTATGTAAGGATAAAGAATTGTCCAGGGGGAAGGGCGAAGGACTGGGAGGTGGGAGGGTGAAGTCTGTTCCCATTTTAGCTGCAAACTTTGTTATGGCTAATAAATCCAGGCTAACTGGTAATTAGCGTCTTAGTGCTAACTCATGTACAGAGGGCAGGACAGAGTGAGGAATCTGGACTTTGTACCTTAGTGTCCATTAGGTAAATCACCCCTGTGTGACGCATGTCCTACCGCTGCAAGAAACAAACACAGCTGCTCCATTGCAGTCACTGTTTCCCTTCTCACAGTTGCTCCTGTGCTAAAGCACTGTTGTGGTTTGAGCCTTGCCTTCAACTTTGGTCTCAGTTCTCCCTGCTCAACCTGGCCCTTGATGAGCTCTTAATGTTTTCCTTCTTTCTCTATTTACCTGAGCTGTGTTTCTCCACCATCTTCCATATTCTGGTCCATGCTGCTCTTGAGTCTTTATATGATTTTAGTTTCCTTTTTTTTTGGTCTTTCTGTTTCTTTATTTATCCCCTTATTTTTCTCTAGCCTTTTTTGTTTTACTTCACTCTTCGGTTGCCCATAGTGCTCAGTGTCCAGCTTCGCAGGGTACACTTCATGCCACTTCTTGTGGTACAGCTTTTTCTTGCTCACAAACCAACTCTCTTTTTTCCCTTTTGTGTCATTAGTCTTTATTCTAGTGTCCTCTGAAATGCATTTTAGATCCGTTGATCTCAGTGGGACATATTGTGTGTGAAATTACATGGGTAGTCAAGTCTTTGTGCAATAGGGTTTTAAAAGTAATGTCTTCTCTAAAGGTTTAATGCAGTGTATTTTGCCTAGGCAATAATTTTAAGCTCACTTCAAGCAGTTCTTGAGCTCAGGACCTGCATAGAAGGTATTAGAGTGTGTGTAGGCCTTTGTTTTCCTTATGGAAGGAAGGTGTCTAATACACACAAAAAGTGTGTTCAATCAATGTCTTATTGAATGTGAATATAAGATATTCTCAGACATGCCTTCAATACGTGGTGGTATTTGTTATTTTTCACTTAGAATTTACAGTTTTTCTCAGTTTTTGTATTAAAGCTAAATGTTGATGTGCAAGAAAAAGAAGTGTTCATAGTGACAGAGCAGAATACAGCCCTGGAGAAATAAGTTCCTGTGAGGGCCAGTCTTGGTGGCAACCAAGTTTGGCGCCACTTGTCAACAGTTTGACTTCTTCAGAAGGGCTTGGACTTCCAGGGTGGGGGTTTGGCAGATAAGATGGTCCTACTGGCCTGTGCAGTCCAGCGTTTCAGGCTTCGCGATGGCGAGTACCGTAGAGCAGCTGGCAGCAGGAACTACGTCTTGCCGGGGAAAGTGTTTGCTGACTTTTTTTTTGGAGGTGGTGGATGAGAGTTTGTGTCCCATCGGATTCTTTGAGTATTTTAAGCTGTACTTTATAACTCTGAAAGTTCTTATTGTCCAAAGTGATGTCTCTTCTCTTTTTATAAAAATCATATAAAGATCTTTATTTTGGAGATGGCTGTTTTATCTCTTTGCCTCAGTTTTCCTATTTATAAACAAAACCTATATCTGTCTCTCAGGAGTTCTGTGAGGCTTAATTAGCAAATGTTTATACAATGTTTTGAAGATATAAAGCACTATATAAATGCTAAGTAATATTATTATTACCACCAGCTGCTTTGTTGTAATTGCAGTAATAAAAGTTTCAGTGCTGGTGGTTGTGTTGTTGTTGTTCTAGATACAGTTTCGTGAACGCTGGAGACATTGAGGGTGGTGGTAAAAGTGACGATGCAGACCATACTGAGGTACAATGTGTGGAAGAGCTGAGATGAGAGATGCTGTGCTTCCAGCTATGAAATCTTTGTGAAGGACTGATTTAAAAATAAAATGAAATCAAAAGTGAAAGTCCATAACTGGGAAACTGGGAAAGAATAAAACCTCTTCTGCAGTATGCCAGCGCTTCCACGTCACGGGGCTAACTGGGAGGTGGTCTGTGCTGTGTGGTGCCTTGCCTGATTAGGAAGGAGCTGCCAGCAGCATTCATGACATTGACACATAAAAGAAGGGATCTTTTAGAGATGACTGATAGCTGGTAGTATAGGAAAAGAGACATGGTATAAATCACAATTAGCCTTCAGGTTTGTTTTTTTTATTTTTTGAGTCTACTTTTGTAAAACATTCATGACTTAATGCTGAGCTATTTTTATTAATGTTCTTGCGCTTATCTCTCATAACCAGCTTGTTAAAAGAGGATATGAACACTTTTTAAGCTGCTGACTTATAAATTGTGAGAAAGAGAAAAGAAGATTGATTCCAACAGGCTTGAAGGTAGATTCATTTCTGTTCTAGTTAGCAAAATGAGAGAGGAGGGAAAATTAAGCTGAAGACTTAGTGGGCCAATCAGTTTTAGCCAGGTAGAAAATAATTAGATTATTGTAATGTACAATTTAATTGTAAAACTTTAACCTAAAAGAAAATAAGTGCAGGGGAATTCTGTTTTGGTAAATTGATGATAATATCTCAAAGTCATTTCTGCCTGAAGTAATAAGACTAAGAAAAAATAAGGCAGTAACAAAGGAACACTGAGGGGGAACAATTCTTTTGCTAACGTCTCCTGAGGATCTGAGGGGGTTACTCGGTCACGTTGTAAGAAGAATATTGTACTGCTGGAATGTTGGAGAGGATTGATAATAACTGTGCTTTGAAGAAAGCGTCTCTGTTCTTTTACTGTAAACACATGAGATAAGATGGAAAAGTTTGGAAGAATGTAACACCTTCTGTGAATTCTTTCAGCTTTCTTAGTTGCTAGTTAAGAGATCTTGATTTGAATTTGTTAGGTATTTGTTAGATATTTCTGGTGACTTTTAGAGGGTTTTAGTTTACTGAGTTGGACTGTCAAACTGTCTATAAACAAGCGATCTGTTTCTCATTGTATCTTAATATCTAGTATAATGGTTATTTAAATTGCTAAGGATGTTTCCTAATAGCTTCTGGATCAGTTCTAATTATGAAAATCTGAATCAGTTAAAGTGTTAGAGAGGTCGCACGAATCTGGATTATAGGCGGCATGAATTCATAGTGGCTGCACTGTGAGGACTTTCTAAAACAGAAATGATGCAAAGCAGGGATCTGATTCAGTCCCTTATGATTATGCGTAAGCAAATTTTCCAAACAACTGTGAACATCATTAAAGAGCAAGAAGAAAAGGCACCAGTCTTTTTTTTTTTATTATTTTTTTATTTTTTTATTTTTTTATTTTTTAATTTTAGGGAAAATCTTATTTTAAAAACAACCGTAAAACATACAACCACAAAGTCCTTCTGCACAGAAATAGCAGTTTAAACACACAGAGGTAGGGAATATAACCCTGAGGCCCCTATGGAGGTGTCCCAAATGCTGGATGATAGTTCATAAAATGTTACTTTAGCTGTTCAAAATATTTTCAGTAGCAAAGTGGAAGACAATTCATAGTGTTGTTAAAGCTGTTCTCTCTTTATTCTATGAGACTCATGACACCTCATTTTGAATAAAAGTTTGAGTTTTCTTGAGGGCTGTAGAAAAGAGAAACTATTTTATACTCCTTGCATACAGCAATACAACAATTTGGTAGGAATTTCTTTTTTTGCTATCCTGGACTGTAACATATCGTAGGATAATAGCTATCTTTTGAAGTACAGAAAAATCTGCCTAAGAGGCCATCATTTTAAAGTATAATATGAAGTGCTGTTTTAATAAGGTTTGCTCCTTGCACGTTTTAAGTGCAAGGAAATGTGCATGTTAAAACCTTGCTAATCCTTCATTTGCACCAAGTATTTTGGCTCGTTCCCTAACTGTCAAGGAATTAATGGTGTGCTTCAATAAGATCTTGCATTACTAGACTGTGATTATTTTTGTAAGAGATTCTATGCTGTATTTGATGGTGCTTTATGAATTATCATAATAAATAAAATGAAATTGCTGTTGTCAAAACATATGACGAAAGTAATCTGATTCCTATTGTTTGTGTACTCACTGGCTCACAAAATTAAGTGATTTCTAGTAGACTTCAGGCAGTTCATAAAAGTTGGTGAGGTCTGCTGTCTTGCATTGTTTTTGCTTGTGCTTGTGACAAGTTAAACAATGGTGTAGCTGACAAGAAGCAGCTCCATTGACGAGATGACAGCACATCTCTCCTGTACTTCCTCCTTTGGCCTTGTACTTGAAAAGGGAGCAAAAAGGCAACACAGATATCGGTTAACTTAATGAATTCAGGTCCTCATGTGAACCGTGACGACGTGACCTCTGACAATTATTGGATGGTAACAGGCTTTGAATTAAGTTGTTCAGAGGAGTGCCTATGGCAGTTGTGTCAGGACAGTGCAGGCATATCCAAGCCAATTTTAATTGTACTCTCCCATACCCAAAACAGGCTACAGTTGCATGGGACACGGTGGACTCCATGCCTGTTGGCTGAGGACAGAGATCCGTGCTGCCGTGACAAGACTGGGTCCAGTACCCGAACCTGGGCATGATGTCTACACTGTAGACACATCCTCCTTCAGTACACTTTTCTGGAGATCTGGATGTAGCTAAAACGGACTATATAGAAGATAGTACGTATCATTTGCTTTTCAGGCAGATAGAGTCAGTGGAATAAAATTTTAATTTCAGAATATTTACCTAAGATTTTTCCATTGGTTTATTACAAATATTTGTATGGTCCTAACTCCTCCAGATCTTAGTGACTGGAGACTTGTATAAGCACTCAGTTTCAAGAGAATTTTATTATTTAAACATTGTGTCTATTTTTAAGTCAGATAATCTATAAAACCTGTTTAAAGCCACGAGGGATCATTACATCATCTAGTTTGACCTCCAGAGTGTATGAAGGAGGAGACTTTCTGCTCTTCTATTTCTGGTAGAAAGATATAAAACAAGATTTCTTGTCCTTCCTCTCTGTCCATGATAGACACAATAATTTAAACTGACTGCCTCTGGCAAACATTGGCATTTTTCACTAAGTTCATTAGTGAATTTTTAGTGTTTCTAATATTTAGTTTGAATTGTGTGGTGCTACCTTCTGGATACTACTCTTTGTGTTTATATATATTTTTTGGCACATAGCAAATATAGTGCAGATTTCCCCCTCTGCATATAGACCTTTTCCCCAAAAACCTCATAGGCTAAAAGCAGATAATCCTAGAGTCTGCACTTCTTTCTCTGCATGCTTCACTGTATAAATTGTATAAACTCAGATCACTTTCTAAACCACTATATACATCTCTGCATAATCATTTTTTGGCTCACATGGCAGACTGCAATGCTTGGTTGCAAAACAGTTTCTGAGTTAAAGGCTATGTTACCCTGTGGGAGAAATCCATGAAAATATTGGGGAAGTTCTTGTATAGGTTCACCTTGACATTTGAGAAACTTGGGGCCTTCCTACCTCCTAGACCATGGAGATGGCGTTGTACAGCGACTGGGATGTCCAAGTGCGTGCTGTGCTAGTGCTCCAATTAACGCCAGCAATAATGCTTCAGTTCCATGGCTGCATCTCCCTTATGGCTGCTACAGAACAAGATTTGCAGGTGTCGAAGTCAAGTGATTCGAGTCCTCCTTGGCCTTAAAACCTCTCTCACAGAGCTTTAGTGCAGTGACTTCTTTGGGACATAAAGAAAAGTTTGTAGTAATTTTACAGATGACTTGCTCTTTATGTGCTCCCTGCATGCCTCTGCTACATGGGACTCTTACTTCCAGTAATGAGGAGATGTTTTGAGGCAGTGTTGTTGCCATGATGACATAAAATAACAGACACTTCCAGATATTCCCCTGTTCTTACCCTGTGATCCCTTCAGGGATCAACTGACCTTAAAAATGACGCAAATCTGGAGCTTGGGGTCATTTTTGTTGTACAGAAACTTTTTTTTTTTTTTCATGGACACTGGGATGGTGGTATTGCATTCACTGATTAGAAATCATATGTGATTAGAATTCTTGATCTAAATGTGTACTCTCTGCTCTGGACACATATTCCCCCTAGAGCTTCTAGAAATGCACTGAGTCATTGCTCTGGCATAAAAAAAAAAGGCAAGGCTTTTGCCCTCTCCTGCTCTTTCTCATTTATGCCTTTAAGGCAATATGCGTACGTATTCTGTGCAGATAGTTTTTAAGTTTCTTTCCAGTTTTATGACAGCTGTGTGTTTTGTTTTCATCTAGATCTAGTGTCTTGCCTAGGAGAACTGCATCTGGTAATGTAGATACATCTTCAGCAGTTGATATGTTCCAGACAATGATACAATTCATGTACCTTGAATCTGATGGAGCGTAGGCTCTGGTGTACAGTAGTACTGAAGCATTTGTGGCTTAGCAAAAAGTCTTCTCCCCCTTCACTGGATGTAGTGAACAGAAATCTTTTGTTTCAAAGCTTACCAAGAATTGCCCAAGATCTACCTTGATCAGTTTGAAGGTGTTCTTCAGCCCTCTTGGAAATGTTCACTGATAAATCTTGGTAGTAGTGTTGGTGAAGTAGTTGCCCTCAGCTGTGGGGGAGCGGGTTGATCCAGGATCAAAATCTTGATCTATAAATACTTATTTGCTCCACTGATTGTAATGTGCAGATGACAGATAGTAACGTACAGTAAACTACAACTTGCCTGTCTGTCTGTTGTTTAACTTAAATGCTTGTGAGATTGAGGCCCAAAAATCTCAAATTAAAAAAACCGAGAACCCACGACAAAAAAAAAAAAACAAAACAAATCCCAAGCAAATTGATGTGCTTGTTCTATTAATAGAAACCTAGGCCATTTGGAAACAATTTGAAAGAATTTGTCACCATTTTTGAGGTGGATTTTTTGTATATTCATCTTTGTGTGAGACACATCTTTTGTTTGAAGTGTGTACTATTTTAAACGAGTGTTATGTTTTCATGAAAACTCTGCTGGGCAATGTCTAACTCCAGACATAAAAGCAAATAAACCAAGAAAAACCCTCTGTTCATCTGAGATGAAACAGCTTTTTTAAGAAAAAGAGAGAGAGAGGATCTAATACTACCTCTCTTTCTGCAGTCCTTAGGAATTTCTTTGGTATGTTACTAGGGTATGAACTAGAAAGAAGTCTTAAGATTCTTAGACTATATAGTGGAGAGGCTGAAAGTGCTGAAATATATTGTTTTATATAGGTTGATTCTGATTTTCATTCTGTTTGGTTGTACATTTCAGTTGAGAGGTGGAAATTCAGAGATTAATGTCAGTGCTTAATGCCAAATAACATATTTTGGGCACTTCCTGCACCCTGATGAAGTAAAAATGAGGATTAACATCTTGGGTTTGGGACTGTTCATTTTAGAAATAGCTGAGATCTCTTGCATGAGCGGTTGCCTGTTTAGAATTCCTGAAGCTAACGAGTGAAACATGGCAACTTATCCTCAGTTTTACTATTCACTATTGCCTCAAACAAAATCAAGCAAGTTTTACTGTAAACTTGTCCAAGCTCATCTCCGTTGAAATAATCATGATTTGCAGTTGCTTGCCAGTTTGAAGAACCAGCCATCATCAGTTCAGTATTGGCGCTGCAGATGTAGGTGTACAAGCAGTGGTAAAGGATGTGAAGATGAAGAAGTGGGGGCTGTTTCCTGGGGAATGAGCAGAATGGGCTGGTAGTAATGCATGGGGCATCATTGCACCTCCATAAAAACTTCAGTGCATGGCTGTTGAGAGTTAGGAGAGCCTCCAGGGTCCCCTGCCATGAGACGCTTCAACTTGTTTTCATTCAATTCTTTCTCTATCTAGACTTACCCCTGTGAAGGCTAATAGTTAAATGGGAAGTACATCACTTTTTTGTTTTTTTTTTTTTTTTTTTTTTTTTTTCTCTTGACAGATAATCATTTTGGGAGGATTAGTAGTAATATTGGGAGGAAAAGGAAGTCTTGCAACCCATAAACTTCCTGAAGAAAAAAAAAAGGCTGTTAATATTCCTTTAAAAATAAATTGAAAACAAACCCAAAAAACTCCATGAGTCATAGTTTACAGGAACAATTTTTTCTCTGTGATGATAACTCAATATGTTTTTTTTCCCATTTATCCCCAAGGGAGCTAGGTTTTGGTGGTTTTTTTTTGTTTTGTTTTTTGTTTTTGTTTTTTTTTTTGCCAGTGCTACAATTCAGTATTACAGCCATGTTTAAGGAATACTATAAAGTTTCATCCGTCAGTGTAATGAGGATGCTTCCGAACAATTAATAGAATACTTTCACATCAGGTTTGAACATTGAATAAAGGGAAATGATGAATCAGTGGAAAAAAATGTTTGAGGAGTTTCCAAAAGGCAAGGATAAATAACGAAGCTAGGCATTTTCAGAAATGCTTGCAAAGCAAGCCATTTTCATTGTAGCAAGTAGCCTGCAGCTCACTGATTTGGAAGAGAATGCTACTTCCAGTAACAAAATTTGTTTCTGTAACACAGTGATGAGACTTTGGCTCAGATTAAAACTGAAATAGTCTGTTATTAAAGCAGTAATGCTGATCAGTGAATGAGAGATCTCTTTCAAGTAAAGTCATGTTTCCTGTATGAAGTAGAGACCTGATCTTAAAGGAAGATTTTACCTGATCAGCCCTTGAGGTATTGCACTAGGCATTACACATTTTTACAACTCCTATGCTAAATAACATTTTAAAAGGATACGCTTTCATCTAATGGAGGTGTGCTGTATGTCAAATTACCAGCTGATGGGGACTATCCTGTTCTCCCTGATGACTTTTTTTTCACATTGGGTTCTCACTTTTGAATGTCTGTTGTACGTAGGGCTTTCTCTCGACCTTCTGGAAAAAAAGTGTTTTTCTGATCTTAAATGGAATAATTTTACTTATTTTGCTTTGGTTTTTTCAGGCACTTGAAATAATGGCATTATCAATAGTTATTTTGTCAATTTTTTTTTTTTTCCTCACAATTGCAGTAGTGTAGAGCATCAGAAATCTGATTTATCCTGGAACTTGAATGGGAAGTTGCTATGGTAACTGGGCACTACGTGTCCCATTGGGGACTTGAGTTAGGTGTGCACGCTTCATTTAACTTTCTAGTAGTTCTCTTGAAATGCGTTAAGTCTGTGAACTTCGGTGAAACATCATCTCTGGTATACTAAGAAAAAGTAATTCCTCATTCTGTCTCTGCCCCTCTTTGCTGCACCCTGTTTGTCCATGCCTTCTCTCTCCCTCTGTGTTGAGTGAGTGACTGGAGATGCTGCTCTGGTGCTTCCCAGGTGTGAGGAGGCAGCCACCGAGGCGCTGGCCCAAACTGTGGGCTCTGGTGGTGCAGCTCGCCCTCTGTCAGCACAGCAGCTGTGGGAAGGGGACACCCTAGGAGCTCAGCAGGATGCATGGACACCCGGACAATCACGTGCAGGGGCTGGATGGACATAGTCTGCACCACTGGGATCCTGCTCCTAAAAAATCACTTGCTCTTCCCCGTCCTTTAAAAACAGGGAGACATAAGCTCTGGTGTCTGGCGTCCTGTGCCCTGCTGAGGTGTTGCTGCCTCAGAAGCACTGGAGAGGTAAGAGCTCCCTTCGGAGTTACTGTCCTGGAGGCTGGACCTTGACTGGAGCAAAAAGGGCTGCATATGCACTTAAAGGAAAGGAGGAAATCTTGATGGGGATGAACTGTTAGGAACCATTGTGTAAATGTTTTTGCATTACCTAGTAAGAATACTTTCATTCTCTTTTGATTTTTATGCCTCTTTTGCCAATCTCTAATCAAAAGAGGCTTGGTTTTTAAGATGTAGACATCTCCCATATGCAAGAATGTGGTGGCTGCTCTCTTTCTTCTTCTGTGTAAGATGTTTTCTCTTATCTTTGGGTGATGTTTTACCACTCATTCTGTGGTAGGGCTGTGGGCCAACCCTGTTGGTGCCCCCAGGCACTCAACAGAGTAGAGCATAGGCTAGATCACAGATGATGGGGTGGGTGCTTCTTGGAGTTTCCAGCTGGGTTGAATTATGGTGTTGGGTTTGGGTTTCTTCACAGTCTCGCTGAGGGGTTTAGCACCATCTGCGAGCTGTTTGTAGACAGCAGTGGGTCTCATGTTCTGGAGTACATTTGGGTGAGAGAGAAAAGGACCTGGGAGGGACAGGAACCTCCATTGCTGGTTGTAGGTGTACTTTGTGTACAAATTCGGGCAAGACGCATCTGGACTAATTGATAATGCCAAAATTCTTTCTAAGAGTCTTTCTCACTCTGGTCACTAGCTTGCTATATTTAAACTAGTAGTATTTTACATTTAACTTTTGTAGGCTTTTTACTGGGTATGTTTGGACATCTGTAAATATTTATTAAATTCCAGCTGGTAGCTTCCTATGGCCTACTTCTCATCATCAATTTATTTGCAACATTGAGTGATGGCTGTGGTGCCAATGAGGTAAAAAAATAAAGAGCAGATGGATCATTCTTGAGCCCAAACTGCCTTGTGGTGGGGTTTCCATGACTTTGTGACAAGAGACCATTTTCCTTATTCAGAGAGAGGAAAGCTCCATAGCTTCCATTTGACAGGATATCATGAGGTGATTCTTCCCCTCCCCCGCCCCCCCCGAAGCACAGGGAGGAATCTAGTTCTCAACTAATACTGCCAGTTCCTCTTGGCCCTTGGCCTTGG
>WHYT01017009.1:413485-429949 GCA_009806455.1 Tetrax tetrax
TTGTAGAGTTAGACATCAATGTGGTTTTTTGAGGATTCAATGTCCTCATGTAGGGGAGAGGGTGTATGTCAATATTTTTTATTTGAAACACGTTCCTATTTCTGAACAGACTTTACAAGATCCGGCGTCTCTTTTGACCTTACTAATAATGGTTTTCTCTTTGCCTTGCAAAGAAGCTTTTCCCTGTTGACTTACCCATCACCCCATGAAAGGCAAAAGGAAGTAAAAGCTGAGCTAAAGATGGGGTTGTTTTGGGGTTTTTTTTTGTTTTTGTTTTTTTTTGTTTGTTTGTTTGGTTTTTTGTTTGTTTGTTTGTTTTGCTGGAAGATGTATGTAACTGATTTAGGAACAAAATACTATATTAAATAAACTG
The DNA here is from genome assembly GCA_009806455.1 of Tetrax tetrax. Lineage (NCBI taxonomy): Eukaryota > Metazoa > Chordata > Aves > Otidiformes > Otididae > Tetrax > Tetrax tetrax. The sequence goes on from WHYT01017009.1 coordinate 413,859, forward strand.
GTATTTGGTGATTTCAAGTTCTTTTTCTTGTGCCTCTTTTCCATACCAACATGCTGCATCTCTTATATCCACATTCTCAAACTCTGCTAGTGTGCATCAAGAGACTCACAATAAAAAAAAAAAATAAATAAAAAAAAAAGTTTATTACAGCTGCTTAGAATGCTATGGAAAAAAAATATTTTTTAAAAAGTACAAAAAAACCCAACCCTTCCAAGCTATTATAATTAATTTCACAGAGCAGCAGTGGTTATAGATCTGTTCAGGTGGCCACTTCCACTCTCTTTGAGGATTGTGACTGTGCTTTTTCAAGAAAAGGCTATGCCAAATTAATTTTCTTAAAGTCTCTTATTAAGCAAGTCTGGCCAGACTGTACTTGGATTAAATACAAGCGAAAAGAAAACTCGCATTGGTTCAGGAAATTTGTTTTGTAGTTCTTTGTAAGAGAACATTCTGTCCCCTCTGCAAAACCAATATAAACAGTCTCTTGGCTCAGACACTATTCTTTGTAGATACCTTGCTTTAAATTATCTTTTGGTTATTTTGCAAGATTAAGTATTGTAGTTCCTATTTCCTGGATAAATTCTGCCTTACATAATTTTGCTTTCACTTTAAATCACATCTGCAGAGGTAGTTGAACAATACAATCAATGCTATTTGAGATCTGTTGATGAAAGATACTGAATAATAGAAACAGTGATTATAAATTATAGGTTAGTAAAGGTCATTTATAAAATAGCACTTATTCAGAAGTGGCTATATCTCATTGTAGAAATGATCATGTAAATATGGGTTATGTGATTGTTGATGTTACTGGAAAAGAGCTGCAGGAGTACAAAGTAACAGTAAGCCGTCCAGAACTGTGAGGGATTTTTATTTACTGGGTAGTAGAGGAATTGTGTGCAGGTTTTGTAAAGAGATGTCCTTTTGCCTTTTGTTTTCCATTTTCTTAAGGGTATTATTATGTTATTTTGGCTTAGTAAAGGAGTATTGAGGACAATGTGTTTCATGTGCTTATATTAGCCATTTCTCACATGTGAGGATTTGACATGTGCTGCTGAAATTACGAATAAAAGCAGGAAAACAAACATGTGCTGTGCAACCTTAGTCAGAGAGAGCAAGTGCCCTCTTTTAATAATATATTCAGTGGAACCAATTAAGGGAGGATTTTAAGTGATGTTGATAGGTTATGGGACTGATAGTTCAAGTAGCTGTAACTCTACTGACTTGAGTTCTTACTAGAAGGGAAATCATAGAATCATATGATCATGTGAATCATAAAATCAGAGTTTGGGTTGGAAGCGACCTTTAAAGGTCATCTAATCCAACCACCCTGCAAGGAGCAGGGACATCTCCAACCAGATCAAGTTGCTCAGAGCCCTGTCCAGCCTGGCCTTGAACGTTTCCAGAGATGGGGCATCTACCACCTCTCTGGGCCACCTGTTCCAGTGTTCTACCATCCTCATTGTAAGGTATCTTGTACCTTGTAGGAGGCAGTCCAACTAGTAGTAAGTAATATTCCCAGAGAGTGATAAAAACAGAACAAAGCTCTATTGTAACAGCTTTGAAGTGAGCTGAAGGTTTACACGCACATTCTGGTGTAATTTTTGATAGAGCTAAATTTTTTATTATAAAAACAAAACACACTAAAAAACCCCAACCCTGCAAGCTTTCCATTGCCATACGTTTAAATCCAGAGACTAAAGTGTTTTGATTGTTGTGCCTCTTATCTTTCTAGCAAAGCTTTTTTCCTATAATTAAAAGGGCATCAGTTTTTCTAATTGATGCCAAATCCAATCCAAGCCACCCATACAATTATTTCACCTTCCCTCCTGCTCCTATCATTATCTGATATTTTGTTTGCACAGTCATTATTCATTAACTGTGTTCATGTCCAGGGCTGCAAACAGTAAAATCACATTAGCAAGGAGAAGCTCTGAGACTCACCAGTGAAATAGTTGGTGGTTTGTTTTTTTTTTTTTCCTTTTCTGTTTTACATTGGCTTTCAGATGAGAATCGCAAAACCTGCCACAAATTTTGGAGGTAAGGAGCTTGGAAACAATGAATGTGCTAGTGTTGGTACATTTTTTTCTTAGCAGAATTCTTCAGTTCTAACATACTACTGAGATTAAATTCTGCATAAGAAGCTACTGAGATCACAAGTTGCTATTGGAAAAGTGAAGAGGTGTAGTCTGTCCTTTTTTTTACATGCATACGTATACAAATTTATGTATGTGTATGTACGTATGCATGCAGCCAGGCCTATTCCCCTGTCTCAGAGCTTTATAGGGGACCCTGTTTGATTTGGAGGTAAGTTTTGAAAGTGTCCCTTTTTCCTCTTTGGCGTATCCTTGGGTGGCCATGTCTGCCCCCTTGCCATTTGAGGGATAGAGACCTACACACAAAGGTCTCGCAGCGATTCCTCTTGAGGCTTTTTGGTCTGTCGCATTTTCAACATTTGACCTCGATTCCTCTGAAATCAGTGGCCACCCTCTCAGCTGACCCCAGGTTTTGGTAAGCGTTGGAGGTGCTAATAACCATACCTGGCTCTTAGAGTGCTCCTCATCACTTGCACTTATATTTTATTAAGACAATTGTCGCCTTTATCCACGTTTTGCAAGGGAGAAAATGGGCATGGAGGGGTAGAGGGTCCTGCCCGAGGCCAGTCAGCTGGGAAAGGCTGAGGCTTATGGCTGGGAAATGAGGTATGGATGGAAGGCTGCCTGTGCTACCTTAATGTTTTCTGCCCATGTGTTGTCCTTTCTTCTACTTGGGTTTCCTGGTCAGCAAACCATTGACTCCTTAGCTCCCCTTAAAATATTAGAATTTTAAGTTTTTGACAAAATTAAGTGATAAACCACCACTATACTCTGGACATATTAATAAGCAGCTTGATAAGGTTCAGTACACAAACTAGCTCAATATACTACTTGGTATATTAATATGCAACTCCTGAACGCAGTACAGAATTCAATCAATCTGAATTGACCTATTGCTGCTGGCCCTGGTACTGGATTGACTTGTTAGTGCTTCTCCCTAATTCTGTTGCTGTATGGAATCGATCTGTACTTTTAAATTATTTTCAATTGGATTTGCCTTAAAAAGGAAAACATCACTGCAGGATTGACCCTGTAAGGGAAGGGGGAGTCACAGAGTTGGGATAATGTCAAAACCACGTCCTAAAGAGAGTGAGTAATAAGAAAATTAAAACATGTAAACAGGGCAGGTTTGGCAAAATTTGAAGGACTGGTCTGCGCCTGGCATGGTGCAGCCATGAAGCTGGAAGAGACTTCTATACACAACCAGGGTAGAACAACATGTTGAGTATGACTAAAGAAATGAAATAGAAAATGCCTAAGTTTGTCTGAACCCTTGAATGTCAGATTCAAAATGGAGAGGTGGCAAAAATCTGAGCAGAAAATGGGAGGATACCATAATTTTCACCTTAAAAAAACAAAATAAAACAACATTTGGTGTCTCCGTCCTCTGCCTCTCATCTTGGGTTTCACCTTATTCTTTCTTTCCTGCATCCTCCTTCCCCAAGTGCCCTATGGACTTCAGCCCCAGCAGTCTGCGGGAGTTTTTTGAGCTGTCCCTGGCTTCTCTCAATACAAGTAGGTTTTGTCCCATCTCTCTCCCATTTGGCCCATGTGGCTGCTGGTGCCTCATGAGTGCAACCCTGGGCTGCTGCCCCACAGCCACAGCTGGGTGCTGGGAGCCCAGAGTCTGCATGGGCAGCAGTTGCTTCCCAACAGGGATGCGAAGTGAGGGACAGGCTCCACTCTCACCAGTGCCTCCATCCTTGTGCTTGCCCAAGCTTTTACAAAATGTGTTTACAAATGTCTTACGCTCTTGTTCACTTTGGGCTTGCAGCCTTCTCAGCTCTCTCAGATCTGTGTCTTTGTAAACTCACGCCACCCTTGAGGAGGAACCTAGTCCCAGGTTGTGCTTGAAAGCAGGGGTTTTGGGTGGAAGTTGTCCAACTATCCTGACTATGAGGTTCCTGTTAGTTGTACGGAGGCGTTCTTTTTGGTGCTGCTGGTATTTAGGAAGTTCATGTCTGAAAGTAGTAGATGAACTCTAATTAGAGATGTACGTCTCCCTCTCATACAGTATGGAAAATCACAGTTTAAGAAGTCAGAGTATAGCAAGACTGTATAATGTGCAATGGAATTGCATAGTTGAACCTGTTTCTTTTTTATTTTTTCCAGTGATTTGTCCTGTTGGGCAGCCGCCTTCTGAGTGACTCTGGAGAGATGCCAGCCACTTGAGCTGAGTCAAGCAGTGGCAGGGACAGCATCAACCCGGGCTGAAGTTTTAATCCCTGGCACGTGACATTTGCACAAGTGCTCACTGGTGAGTTGCACGTAAGCGCAGCTTCTCTCTCTCTCTCTCTGTCTCTTTAACAGCTGGCACCTTGTTACAAACTGTAAATTTCTGGACGCGAAAGACTTGCCTGCCTTGCTTGTTTTTCCCAGAGGGTGACTGACAAGCTTAGAGAAAATGTGAGTGATCCAGGTTACCAGCTAATCTTAGGAAATCCTTACTATTTGTTTGTATGTTTATGGATTATTTTTTTCCTCTCCCTCCACTGATTGAGTAACATCCTGGTGAGGCCAAACTTCAAATCTGTAGCCATTGGTGTGTTGTACTAGATAGTATCACTGTGCCTTTTTAATCAGAGGAGGTTTTATATCCTCTGCCTTAGCGCTTCGTAGCCTGGAAATACAAGCTGTGGGGCTCTGATAACAGAAGTAGTGACTGGCTGCTGTCAGCATGAGGGTGATTAAAAATGTGTGTGCGTGCGTGCGTGTGCTCGTTCACTCCCTTTCCAGCTGAATAGAAAATGAAACTCCCCAAAGCCTTTTATGTAAGTACATGGGTTATGTTGGGTTTTTTTTTTTTTCCTCCTGTTTAAATCTGTGTGGCTGTGCACAGAGAAGCTTCATCTACAGCTTCCTTTTGAAGATGCTTTGTAAAGAAATAAGTAGGCTTGTTTTGACCTCCAAAGTGTGATCCTGTCTTCAGTTCAATACTAGATGTACCCCCCCTGCAAAAGGTAATAGCTAGCAATTTTTTATTTTTTTTTTTTTTTTTTTTTTTGAGAGGAAGTTGGTTTCCAGTCAGTTTCTCCCATCTGTGATTTTCCTTGATAAAACAATGGCAATCTGCTTCTTCCAGCAGCTGAAATGCTGTGATTCTTTCATGGCAAATGTGTGGATTTCTGCCTTGTAACATCCTGCTTTGTTTAAGACCCTGTCCTGCTGGGCTGACTGGTGTCTTTCCAGGAGTGTTACACCAAGGAATTATTGATAAGATATGCAGCCTAGTCTGCAAAGCACACGTTTCCTATTAAAAAAAAAACATATGTGCCCTTAGCTATTGCTAATCATTTAAACACTTTTGTGAAATTTGAAGGAAGTAGCCCTTCTGTACATGGATAAAGTCCCATTAAAGCATTGCACGATACAGCTCAGCATCAGATACTGAGTCGTCCTATGAAAATCATATTTGAAGATTGATGCTTTAAGCAGAACCGCTTGAAGTTATCTTCTTGAGATGGTAGAAGGACCCTCTGCTGTAAGGATGGGTGCGGGAAGGGTAGCGCATGTCTTGGGCTCTTGTCCGACTTTCTCAAGTATTTACCATGTTGTTAAGAGCACTCGTTAGAATATTTGGAAAAAAACCTGGAGGTCAGTGCCGTACTAAGCTGTACGTGCTAACTTGATTAGCAGGGGAGTTGGCAAATTACTCTGGCCTGAAAAAATTATGAGGGTAATTCTGGCTTTATGCTGGAGGAGGCAAAGGCAGAACAAGGAACTCAAGTGCATTATTTCAAGGTCCAGTAGTCTGCTAAACCATGCTAAACCAGGTAGGTTTTAATTAATGGAAAGTTTGGAAAAACAAATTTGGTGCTATTGTCAAGTATCTGTTGTATTTTTGCGAGTTACCTGTCCTTAAGTTCCCCTCATTCTCATTACCGCTGCTCTTCCTGCTTCAGTTCAAGCATAACAGCTGCTATCTTGGGAACTGCTGAAGGTAGATGCAGTTCCTTTATGCTGCTCGAGAACTCTGAACCCCAGCACTTAAATAATATAACAACTTCAGTGCTAACTCCAGCAGCTTTGAAGGAGAAAGGCTTTAAAATTGTTGCAATTGATTTTCTGGGAGCGTAGAAATAGAGAAAGCAAGGTAGTAATGGAAGTGCTGGTTTTTTATTTAAGATCATTATTGCTTGGGTAGGTGCACTTTTTTTCACCAGTAAGTATTTTCAATTATTAGAAGTTAGAGACCAAAGATTTCCTAGAAGCATAATAATTTCATGTAGATAAAATTATTGTCTTACAGTGCAAGCACATCTGTGTCTTGGTCAGGAGGGTCCCAAATTTAAGACCAGTTGCTGTCTGTCATATCAGTGATCCCAGTCTGACTCACAAGCTTGAATGCCAGCATGGAAGAGAAGGCAAAAACCTTTGCTCTTCTGTAATGTGGGTGGGAAAGCATATCCATGTGGAGAGACTTCTTTCAAAACCCAAGATCATCAGGAAGGGACGCTGAAAATTCACTGCACAAATAAAGGTTGAGTTAGTCAACACCTGCTTATCACGTCAAGCAGTGATTACACCATGGTGTAAAATCACGTTGTGCTATGAATACATCCAATTTGATCAGTTTGCCTATGGCTGCACTTAAGAAATGTGTGTGAGCTCAAATGCAGGGTAGTTTGCTTTTTTTTTATTTCTGAGAGGACTGTAATAACAGACCATAAAGGTTCAAGTGCACTGTATGTGAAGAGCGTCCTACACTTGGGGTTAGACAGCATTTTGCACTTTGCTTTCAATCCCATTCTATTCTTTTTGCTACCTGCAAACGCAGTGTGCTCTTTTGAAACTGTGGTTTGATCTTTATCTGTAACGTGAATTTTCTCATGCTTTTTTAATTGATCCTTTTATATATTTTTTGCATTGCTTCTTAATTATACACATCCTTTGGTGCCAGAGCAATATTACACCAAAGTGATTGACTGATACAAAGATTTAATAATCAGGTAAATGAACCTCCTGCCCTAGATGTTTCTTTATGTTCCTGGGATGTTGAAACACACTGACAGAAATTGCAAACCATCACAAGCCTACAAAGGGTTAATGGTCAGCTGTCAATGATTATTTTGAAATGTAAGAAAAAATGTTAGCTTAATCAGTTGATAGAAATCAAACTACTCTTTTGTTAGCATACATTTATTTAGATCCATGGAATCACTGAAGCTAGATGAGTATTTCTAATGGTTTCACTACAGCAAAATTTAACTTATTTCTGGATGACAGTAAATGAGACTTAGCCTTTGAGACTTTGTGTTACCTGCTCCCATCACCTGTGTTTTGCATTTAAAAACCCAAATTCCTAGGAACCACTGGGTTTTTTTAATCCTGTATTTCAAAACATATGTTTACTCTATCTTTTAAATCTTGAAGATAGGAAGGGCATTCTCACATCAAGACCTGGCTGCTTGGATGGGGGATTTGCTTTTGGAGAAGTAGAGAAACCTGGGCATTTTGAGTGTCGTCATTGTGTGTGGTGTGTGCTGCTGGTGCCCACGTGCCCTGCTCTGCAGATGAAGGATCAGTGTCACGAATGAGAACCACATTGCTCGCCCGGTGTTGACAGCTTGTCACTACAGTGTTTTTTTCCTCCTGGCTTGTAGTTGAAAAGATTTATAAATGGTCATAATCTCTTTCCTCAGGTGCCTCAGAGAAGGGTTGGGGTTTGTTCTTCCCAGATTCGAGGAGAGAAGAGATGCTCTGCTTTTTGTTTGTGCTGAGTTCACAATTATTTTACTGTCTCAGTCAGATTTTCTTAATGTATCCAAAATCATTAAGCTCCTGTGGAGTGAAAGAGGATGTGAAGAGAAAGAGTGGTGAGGGGAGAGGAGGAAAGAAATGGTGCTTAGACAGGTTGGGATTTTTCTTCATTTTAGGTGGGATGTGTATTTTAAAGCAGCTATTCCTAGTTCGTAGAGGAGGGTACAGGGAAGGTGGGGTGATGGTGAGTACATGCGATAGAGTATGGCATTTACTTAGCCACGTGGCAAGAAGGAATTGTGCATCAGCCAGTTACTCTCTGTCCTTTTAACCAGGGCTACAGAAGAATTTTTTTTGTTTAATGTGTAAGTACAGCCGGTCTCTGCTCTGGACGTGCATGCTGGGCTGATGAAAGTTACATTTGGAAATAAGATCAATGACATAAAAACAAACCCTAGCAAACAAGCCCCCTGAAAGGTGCAGGCAAAGAGCACCCTTCGTCCTCACTCATCAGAGGAACAAGGCTGTTTGAATTGGCTCCCACCTTTGTTTTGAGAGGTTGCTGTGGTGATGAATAACCTTTGCAGAGGGTGTGTGAGCAAGCGTGTGCGCATGTGTGCCTTGGTCCTGGCATATAAAACAATGCTCCCGCGCGCACAGCTTCCCACACCCACATTGGAGTGTATATCCTGGCAATGGTCAGCTGCTCCCCAAAATGAGTTAAATAGCAAATCTGTTGTCTTAGAGCAAGTTATTGACATGATGATGTTAGTCTACTGATCACTTCCTCATGTTGCTTCCATACCAGCTGGCAGGAGACTGGGTGGTGGCAAAGCAATAGCTTTTTTCATTGCATGAAAGGGGAGTTGCAGAGTAGCTGATACGCCTTATTTGCACAAGCTTATGACACCAAGATTTGTCTCATTACCTGAGCTTGAGGAAGGATAGCAGGTAGATAGACTGAGTCTAGAAGGAAAGAGGGAAACGCTATTGCCTAAGAGGACTTCCCCCCCCCCCCATCCTGCAAAGATCACATTTTCTAAAGAGAGAGGAAAAAAACCTGGGGATCGTCTGTGGGTTAGTGTTGTTTCTTTTTACCCTCAATTTTTCAATAAATATTACAACAAAATATCATTACATTTACTGCTGCTCAAAATAAATTACTATGTTTTTATCTTAAGTTATGAAAATCTGATGTAACAACTGCATATTTGTACAAAAGTGTATGAAAATTTAAGTATACGTATGAATATTTTACATAAGACTTATGTGCTTTATTCGTGAAGTCATACTGGTATAAGTATAGTTTGAGGGTAGAATTGTCTGAAGATGGTATAAACATCACTTCTAGGTATATAATTGCTTTCAATTCTTGGAAACTTTACTTGTTTTCAAGTTCTAGTTTTGCTCCTGGGCTGAGGAAGAGGAGAGAGTAACAAGCAAGATACCAGTCAGATGTGTTTTTCAGCAAAATACAGTTCCACTTTTCTGACCTGTATATTTTCACCCAGCTAGAAAACCCAATAAAGCTGGCTAGAATGAATTACCACCTGAGGCAACTCACAGAGAATTTTCTTCCCTGCGTATTGCTCTTGTTCCCAATGTCTGTGAAGCTGCCCCATGCCTAATTTTTCTTAGAAGTACTCTGGGAAAAACTGAGTTACTCAGAGATGATCCAGTGCCCATGACAACTACAGTGACATTAAAATGTCTACTTTTGCTGCATAATTTCTGAATTAAAAAAAGGAAAAAAAAAAAAAAGGATGAGTGAGTCAATTCTGTGTTAGCTCCCCATCTCTTCAGAGATTATCATAGATCATAGTTAGTGTTTTCATTTGTGAGGCTACCTATTTGAAGATTGTTGTCTTCTTGACTGCAGCCGTAATGAAGGACCAAAGAGGAAGATGAAAACTTTTTAAAAGCAGTAAGGCCTCTTGCAGTATTTAAAGTGAAGGTGGCAAAGGCAGAGCACATGTCTCGCTTGCACAACTGATGGGACTTCTTGCTGAGTTAGAGCAGTTGGAGAAATAACCTCCTCTCCCTCCAGCAGTTTTTTGAAGCTTGTAATCTTGGAGCTTTCCCCAGCACAATTTAAACATACTGTCAGCTCTCTTTAGTGGCTCAGTTAAAATCACCTGTGGTAAGGAGTTTTTAATTATGTTTTCTAATACCTTATTCAAGCTCCCCTCCTGGATTTTTGAGAATCTGGAGAATGCCGCTAATAGAGCGGAGCCAGCATCTAGAGGAATAAATTAATAGCAGGACCATAGCTGTGCTTTTTACAACTGACACATTCTCCAAGGGCTAATGCTGCACCTCCTGTACTTCTTCAAATTCATTTGTTCCATTTCAGTTCAGTCTTTTGAAATATTTTGTGATGAATGAGTTCACTTTACAAGCCGGTGATCAGCAGCAGCTGCTCATAGTCATGCTTTAAATGGAGTCCATCTGTCGGTGGGCTCTTCAAAGTGAGAGTTTCACATTGTCTGGAGACCTGATTACACCAGAGCAGTATCTGGGTGCTGTTTACCAAAAGGAAAAAAAAAAAAAAATCCAAATGAAGTGTGCTTGGATGGGCCCTGGGATACCTTTGCAGTTTTATCTGTGGAGCTGTGACTTAGCCTGCTGAGAGGTGAGCAAAGTGGGTACAAGCAGTACTTTTGCACTGACATGCAGATAGGTGTTCAGATGGAGGCTGAAATTAGGAGAAGACCTGTAGTAAGCTTTCTAGAAACCATATGCGGTGATTGCTGCTTGGTTTTTAATCCTGACCTTTTGATGAACCTCATCACCAGGTCTTTATGTTTTTCAGTTGTAGCATTGGGGCAGATTAATGTTCTTCAGAGGATGAGCTGAAGAGGAAAAGACATGACTTATTCAAATCAGCAAGTGGACATAACACTCCATTTTTTTTTTTGACCCAGTACACATGCATCATTTCATATTTAAATTTGTAACTATAGAAGGATGAAATGTATCTGCTGAGGCTGTTACGGAAGCAGCATTTAAGGCAACGTTTGTGAGCAACAAATGGTCATTTACTGACTGTGTTAATTGTTCTCATGATGTGTAAAATCTTCAGCCCTTAGTAATATTCTCAGTAAATTACATACTGGATATGGAAACCAGCTGATTCTCGGCCTGCAGTCCATTGGTCTTATCCACAGGTAACTTCTTATGTTTTCCTTTTCCCCAATTTGTTCCTCACCAAGACTTTTGCAGGAGGATTGGGCTTGTGCTGGGTGTGTGTATAGGTCTGTGGAAAAGCATCTCTCACCACTGGAAGCTTATTCACCAGAGAACTGCATGTTTACCCAAGTATGTTATTTTGATTGTATCATTTCACTTCAGAAAATAAAACCTTCCTTGGAGGAGCAGAACAGTGGCACAGCCTCCTTTGCCACTGCTAAACTCGTATTTTGTAGTAGGAGGGACATATTTTATTTTTAGGCTCAGTCATGGTCTCCAGCTGCAAAGAGTACCTTTTTTTGGTGGTCAGATAAATGTTGTCTCAGCAGCCAGCATCGCCCGCAGCAGCGGACCTCATGCAGTGGGTGAAGTCCACCCATGTTTCTCCGCTGTAAGTTTCTCCACCTCTATTTTACCATTGCAGTCTGCAAGCATTGCTGCTCAACAGTGCAGCTGCACCGCTGCTGCATTCCTAATACAAGTGCCAGGTCAGCACTTTTAATTAACACTAAATTCAGTGCTGGCTGAAGTGTAGAGAAGAGAGAGAAAAAAAAGACACCAAAACACCTGGACAGGCTTTTGGAGCTTGTTTTTTATGTCAGTTGAAGCTAGTACAGCGTTGTTCTGGTTTTGACAAGTGTCTTTGAAATGACGTGGCTATTATCATATCGTAAGAGAAGAACGTCTTAGCTTTTCTGCTTTTCTTTAACATATAGAACATATACTGTATGTACCAGAGCCTGTTGTTGCTGTGTACCTGATAAATACAGATTTTGGTTTTTGTTTTTTTTTTTTTTTCTAGTAGAGACTCATTAACGCGTTCCACATGGAGATGGTGAGAATTGCGCATTGAGTGAAGAGATTGATTGATGTTGGCTTGTATTAAGAAAATATGGTTGACAGAAGGAGTCAGTACATGCTCTTTTTTTCTGTTGAGTGCATTGTTTTTCGTGCATGTGTTTAATCAGGGAACTTAGCAGGGGAATGCCATTGCTTAATAGCTGCCAGTATCTTGGTATCTTCCTTTTAAAATACTTAATACAGTTAAAATATAATTATTAAGATCTGGCACTCATTTGAACACCTGCTTATGACTTTGAATTATAAACATGCTGTTATCTATAAATTAGCTGCAGACTGCAGACATAGACTAAGTATTAGATTCTTCACCATTTAATGTAACAAGCAGTAAAAGCCACACACCGGTGAGCATGTGAAAAGCCTTGTTCTGCAAACCAGTAGACAAATGTGTCCCTGCTTGCTGGGAGCACTCAGACCTCTGAAAACTGCTGGATGCTGATTTCAGCTTTTCGGACTTCACAAGTTATATGATAGAATCATAGAATAGTTTAGGTTGGAAGGAACCTTTAAAGGACATCTAGTCCAACCTGCCTGCAAGGAGCAGGGACATCTTCAACCAGAACAGGTTGCTCGGAGCCCCATCCAATCTGGACTGACCAGAGGGATTTGACAGGAGAGGAAAAAGGAAAACTCTTCTTTCCCTTCCCACATAGAGAAATGGAGATGAACATGGAGAGCACACTGAAAGGCGTGAGCTTCCCACATCCGGAGGAGTTGGGCGGTGTGACATCTTCTTGAAGAAGCTCGGGGGGGCTCTCTGTGTTCAGCATCAGCCTGCTTGGCTGCACCGTCCCTCTCTGAGATCAGTGTGAGCAGGCAGGGTATGCCAAGTCCACTGCTGCGTGGATATTTGAAGAGGCAAGTATCAATGTCCAAGAGAGTGAAATTCTCAATACAGGCTGAGAGAGTTGGGGCTGTTCAGCCTGGAGAAGAGGAGGCTCCAGGGAGACCTGATAGCGGTCTTCCAGTACCTCAAGGGGGTCTACAGGAAAGATGGGGAGAGACTGTTCAGTAGGGCCTGTAGTGACATGACAAGGGTTAATGGGTTTAAAATAGAGGGAGGTAGATTTAGATTGGATGTTAGGAAAAAATTTTTTACAGTGCGAGTTGTAGAACAGTGGAACAGGTTGCCCAGAGAGGTGGTGGAAGCCCCATCCCTGGAAACATTCAAGGCCAGGCTGGATGGGGCTCTGAGCAACCTGATCGAGTTGGGGATGTCCCTGCTCCTTGCAGAGGGGGTTGGACTAGATGACCTTTGAAGGTCCCTTCCAACTCTAACCATTCTATGATTCTACCCTGTCTAGACTGAACTGATCATTAAGGATAAAATGATTAATTTTTAAAACCAGGATCCTTTCCTTCAGCTTTTACAACCGTTTTAAAAAATCAGCTTTTACAACCGTTTTAAAAAATCAGCTTTCAGGCACCATGGTATGCTTTAAGCAGAAAAGCTGGTTGGTGTTTAGGTAGTCTGTATCTTTAGTTTCTCACCTGACACTATGCAAATAATATATTTTGTGAATATCCGTGATTGAATACAGGTTTAGTGTTGATGTCACTGAGATAAATTCAAAGTGTAAGCAGTATGATTAGTCCTGTGTAAAATGTTAAGTTTTTCTTCCGATTTGTATCTTCATAGCTAGTTGCAAGTAACATTCTAGTTTCTGGTTTAATTTTTATCAGGCATGCACAGATATCTTGTTCCTGGAAATGAAGAGTTGGGAATAGGGTAAGGAACAGACAGTGCTGGCTGAAGGGTTTTGTAGCTTCTGTTACTCACTGCCATTCTTGGTGAAGGTCTAAAACTGTAAAAGTTGAGCCAATAAGGATGTGATAGACAGCAAAACATTTTGAATTTGCTAGCAACCCAGTTTGTAAGTAGTAATTTTCTTAGTAGGCAATTGTATGTCAGCATCTTTCCAGTTCCTCAGTTTATATTGTAGCTATTATAACAGAAGCGGAAATACTCTCTGCTCTCATTTGGAGATGGAAATTTCTTCCATTTTATTTATTTATGTAGAAATTCTATATGAAAGATCTATTCCTGTATACAAAATGCAAAACTATGAAAATATTTACTGTAGTATGTTGTTGCCAATGTCTTTACCAACAAGATTTCTTCTTAATGCAGCCTTGGTTATAAAGAGAGTTAACTTTTTTTGGAATTCCTTTCAGTAAGTGAGGTGGAATATAGCCCACTGTAAGCCATGCACAATTTCTTACCATTATCTATTGCATTTTGCAAGATGTATTTAGAGGGAAAAGTAAAAGACTGCTCTGTGCTATTTATTCACAGACCATATTTCCTAAAAGCACCCTGTAGTATTATCCTGTGTAACCAAATAGCATCTGTTGTGTAGTAGTAATGAGCTAAAGGTTACACTTGTTTCCAAATGTAAGCATCCAAAATTAAGCACATTTTGGGTACTTAATTACCAAATTTATTTACCTGGAGATAATTTACTTTCATCTCCTCTGTAGTCAAACACTACTGTGATAAAGTTGTACCATGTGAAATTTCACTGGGCCATATGAAATTTACTTTTTTGGTGGCATGACTCTTGGGTGTGCTGAAAAGCCACTGCAGCTTGCTACTTCACCGAAATCCTCAATAGCCACCTAAATATCGAGCTGTAGCTGTTTGTGTGTGTGATGGGCTGTATATGTTTTTTAAAGAGAGGCAAAAACAGTGTCCATTTGCTTTATACCTACCATCTGCTTTCTCATATGTTAAGTAACTAGGTAGTTGCCTTAGGAATTACCTGCTGTTTTCTTTTAAGGAGAGGAACGCATGGTTGTTGTCATTGGCATTGTGCTGCTTGCTACTGATATCCTTGCAGTTGCTCACTCAAGCACATGTACTAGGCAGTAAGAGAGGGCATGGGTGGTTTCAAAGATGAGCCACTTTCCTACTGGCAGAATTTAGGTCTCACTCCTCAGTTACTCTAAGGTTAGGTCAAGGCAAACCTGCAATACCGGCTTCTGTGGCAGAGGCTGCTCTGTTTGAAGCTGGGTATGTGGCAAGGCGTCGTGTTTTGTTACCAGGCTCCTAATATCCATCCTATTTCATCCCTCTCAGTGTCCTTTCTGCGGCTTAAGAACCCTTGCTAATATACTATAGCACATCCAACACGTGCCTTTTGTAACACAGGGCTGCATCTGTTTTGTCTTCTGGGCTGGAGAGCATTTCAGGCAAACAGGAGGCTACTTTGAGACTTAATTGCTGATAGATAAGGATCTGATTCAGCTGACAGCATACAACGTCTTGATGTGTTCCTATCAAATTGTGTTGAGTAGGGTTATGTGCACCCCCAAGAGCTTCAGGAACCTGTGAGCTTTGGCACCTGCCTATTTAGAGGGAGGTGTAGCTGGTGACAGCTAATAATTCCTATAATAGAGGTGAAGTACGTAAAACCATGGTCTGTAGAGCAAATAAGGAAATGCAAATCCCTTCTGTAAAGAGGAAGAATAAAGTTCAGGATACTGGAAAGACGTTGATACACCTGTATAGTTTTATAGCATGGAACTGCAAATGCAAGTTGAAGGTTTCAGTTTTTAAAGAGGAAGGGTGTAACTCTTACTTTAGTTTTCGTGCCAATCCCTCTGTAGGGTGAGGAAGGGACTCTCTCTTTCTGAAATTCTTAGTGAAGGTCACAAAGATCACCTGCTTTATGTTGCGGTCAACCATGGAGCACTGACTGCTAACAGACTCAAAATATTAAAGCAAAAGGATCAAACAAGTGACTCATTGTGGTTGTATATTGCAAAGATGGGCTTATTTTTTCTTATTTCTTGTCCCATTGCTTTTCTCATTTACATAAAGCTGTTGATTTTTTCCTTCTTGTGTAAATTAGGGTTTTTTTCTGTAGTTTTGTACTAATCTTTTGTCTATGCTTTAAAAGAAAAGAAAAAAAAAAACCAGAATATTTCTTCTACAGGTGCTAAATTATTTCTCATTCTTCTTATTCTTATTTGGAGGAGGCCCAAAGAAATTTGGACCATAACTCTTTCTATTTACTGTTGTTACTTGACTTCTTAAAAAGAAAACAAAGTGGAAAAAATACCCTTTCTACCATGTAAACACTTAAAAAAGCAGTGTCTCATTTTAAACTAGTTCATTGCTTAATGAATTGTATTTGTTGAAAAAAAAAAAAAATCTTTTTCTACACTGTCATTGAAGGTGTTTAGAATGACACTGCTCATCTTTACTTATAGGGATGTATTCCCCCCCACCCCCCCCACTCT
>WHYT01017010.1:17751-41478 GCA_009806455.1 Tetrax tetrax
GGGGTTGGACTAGATGACCTTTGAAGGTTCCTTCCAACTCTAACCATTCTATGATTCTATGATTGTATCTAATTAAACTGTTTCAAAAGCTTCATTTTATTCTAACATGGAACAAACCAAAAAGGCTAAAACCTCAAATACATCTGAATTGTTATTCTCTGGAACACATCAAGTTGTAACAACCACTGTACAAAAAGCAAGTATTTTTACTTATTTATTTTTAGTCAAACTGAATCCAGCCACTCCAGGTAGTAATTTATGAATGACAAGAAGATTGGCATATTTTTCAGGCAAGAAATGCCATCGTTTCTTTACAGACCACAGCCAAAATAGACACAGGAAAAGTAATTTAGACACTACAAAGTTAAACTAAGACACTACAAAAGCTAGGGAAAAATATGTACTTATGATGCTCTTATTTCTTCTAAAAGTGTTTGTTAAATGAAATTTTTCTCAGATTCAGTACACTTCAGCCAGCCTTTCTATATCATCTGTTCCTAATCTCTTCTTCCTCTATCTTCTTTTTCAAATGTAAAAAAATGCTTTCTACCTTGCTTTCCATTTTCCAAAGCTGTTCCACTTAAATATGAGACAACATGCAATATAGAATAAGAAGTGGGTCTACTTCTGTTTTGAAGAAATAAAGTAAGCTCACAGCAAAAAGCATCCACCTCCTAAATATAGTAATGGCTACTTAATAATTTTTACAGTTTCACTGAAAATCGTGCCTTCTCTCTCTTTGCCCTTCCACCCTCCCACACCTCAAGCTCTCTGCACAGTTGTTTAGAGCAACAACTTCAATTTCCATGGAAGAAAAGTGAGGTTTTTAAGGAGTAAGCATATCAGCACCTATAGATTTTTCAGGTAAAACATCATAATGTTGCTTAGGTAAAGAAACTACTCACGTAATTTGCTAATAACAGGTAGAAGTCCACCCCAAGTCTGCAAATATTCTGCTCTGAAGCCATCCAATGAAAATAGTAACACTGGAGACTTAGTAAATCTGGACAAACAGAAATTGAATTATTAGAAGACAGACTCTGAGAAATAATTTCCTATCACTTATTGAAATAAAGTTTCCCCTCACATCATGGAGATGGTTCATTATGGGATTATAAACCAGGCCAAGGAAGTAAGTCTTCCTAAACGGGAAGGTTTGCAGGCTGGTGCAGTGATGAGCAGACCAGCCACCTGGTCCCTCTACTCATAAGCTGGCGTAGCAACTCTGCCCAAAGAGGCTTAGGATTGC
This sequence comes from Tetrax tetrax, assembly GCA_009806455.1. NCBI lineage: Eukaryota > Metazoa > Chordata > Aves > Otidiformes > Otididae > Tetrax > Tetrax tetrax. Next base: position 19,001 of record WHYT01017010.1, read on the forward strand.
AGTAGGGCATGCACAGGGAAATAATGAAAAGGCTTGATTCCACAAACACTTATAAAATAAAGAACAAGACTAGATGCTCATGTAATCTGTCTGGTGAGTTTAGTACTCCTTATCTTGAAATCAGTCCCACTGGAGCAATACTCAGCGCCTCCAACCTGCTCCCACCTCTTACCCTACAGAGGTAAGAGCAAGGAAAGAGAAAAGGTAATGCGAAGCTATGGCTTTGCTTTATTCACTTTGCTCCTGAACAACTTGTGATCTAGCTGAAAATAAAAAAAAATAATAATAAATAAATAAAAACCACACTATATTTTTACACGTACAGTGAACAAAAGAACAAAACTGTAAGAAAGTCTACTGTACTGGATATGCTAAATTAGCAACTATAACACACATTTTTTTCCTTTCCTCTTATAAAGATTATTTAACTAAGAACTTGGTTACTGTGCCAGACCTACTACCAACCTCCAAACTGAAAAAAAAGTGGCACTATGACTGAAACACTGTAACAGTATTTCTGCCTGCAACTTAACAGATAAATTCAGAAACTGATTTTACTGGAACTAGCAAAAATAAACTCTCCCCTTCCAGCCTCCACAGGACCTAGGTTTTCCAGCCTTAACTTGTTCCTAGCTTCAGCCATGTTCAAACAATTTCTCTCCAACTATTAAGTACTTAAAACGTTGCATCACAGACGGGAACAGGCATCAGTAACTTTTGAATAAAAATATCTTATGTTTAATCTATAGGAATGAGGACATGCAAGATTACAAAAAAGATCACTGCAGTGCAACAACCACCACCGAAAATACAGATTTAGATGAAATAATTCAATATATTTTACATGCCAATTACAAGCTCATTTTTCTTTTTAATGTTTACAAATTGTAAAATGAAAATGTTTTTTAAAAAAAAAAAAACAAAAACCACTTTGTTGCACTTTAGTTTCCCAAAACAAAACAGTGAGGATAGAAGAAAAATACTGTCTATAAAGTGTTGACAATTTCTTTAGTGAGGTACCCCACAAAAAATTCCAAACAGTCATTTACAAGTGATACACTTATAAGTCTTATTTCAGTCAAACAAACATGACTATATTAAACTGAAGATTAGTCAGGCAACCAAAACATGTCTATCCTAAGAAAATTTTAATCAACAATTTAGACAACAATTCAGCCAAAAGGATTTCATTAGTCAGAACCATTACATAGTCTACCCTACACCCCAGACAGACTAAAACATTAAGATGTATTTTTAAGTTGTGTGTTTGTAGTCTGTTTCTTATTTATACGGTATATTTCATACCATCTTTTGAAAATCTTAGTAGGGGCAGTTGGGAACAAGAAATGCATGATCTTCAGACCAATACTGAAGTCCTTCAGCAGAACAGAGGAGGGAAACTTCATGTTTGCCCATATTACAAGTATTTTTTGCACCACAGATTCTGATCTCTGCAACTTTGGCAAATACCTTCTCTGCCTCCACATTGATTCCTTACAATGCAGAGGTCTAAAAATCTCCACTGCAAAATTTCCTGAAATAAAATATGAACTTTGAAGCAAAGACTGCTCTATATTACTTACTGACAACTCTAACAAAAAACCCAAGCAAAAAAAACCACACCAAAAACCCCCCAACAGACACCAAACCAAGTTTAAAACAATTCCTTAGAAAGGAACTTTACACAAATGTGTCTCGTTTGGCATTTACTAGTAAACCAATTGTTAAGTACAGGTTTTGATTGTCTGCAAATCCAGCTACTGACCCCCTTGCACACGTAAAATTAAACTTGGCAAAATAGACCATTGCCACAACCAGGGAGATGGGCCATTTCACTTCTCATATACTCTACACAGGCTGAAACTCATAGTGATCTGCCTGGTGCTCAGGAAAGCAAAGCATGATAGACCATGTTAGAACTGCACTCTTTGGAACAACTCCAGTAAAATCCTCACACAAACTGACCTTAGCTCAGTTTCAAGATATACCAGCAATTTCCATTACTTTTTCCTGTCGGTGGGCAAGATTACACTTGCTGCTTCAACAAGAGTGCTACCATGAGCAAGCAAGCCTGGGAGGCTCAAGTTTTGTCCCTGACAGTGATTCATGCTGCCTGTGTCCAAAGAGTATGACAAGGGTGTTTCACAGCTTTTAGATAAATATGTATGCCACAGTCACATCCTGACTCCAAACTGAAGGAAAGGCAGTGGTAATTATCCCCTCCATAAACTGGCTTCTGTGGAAACAAAGCAGGCAACACAAGCTTGCTGTGATCTAGCAGGTTCACCAGTCTGGATGATCGAGTCCAGAACTGCAGGACCACACTGCCAAGTTGACCTGCCTCACCACAGGCATGTTAAACCACAATTGAAGGAAAAAAATAGAATTAAAAAGGAAAAAAAGAACAGAAAGTTCCCCTGAAAAGCTGAACATACTACACGGAAAGCTTCCTCTCCCACACATATATACTACTGCCTATATACAACAATAAAGCACAGAAAGTAAAGCTTTATTTTCAACTAAATGTATGTAAAGCCATAATAGCAATCTTCAAATATACAGGAGACCTGCAAAGAGGAAAGGAATCAGCCGCTCTTCCAGCTCAATGAAGACAGAACAAATAGTAATAGGCTTAAAGTACAGCAAAAGACACTAAGACATCAGGAAAACCATCTAGCTAAGCACTAGGATAAACTGCTTAAATAGGTTAGAATTCTCAAGAGTATTATTGCACTCTTAGAAAACTGGGAAAGACTAGATCACTCTTGAAATCTTATAGCCCATTAACTTTATAATCCTATTAAGTAACATAGAATCTACTCTTGGAAAGACCTAATTTTAAGCAAGCTTAACATAATTTAAAATAAAGTAATGACATAAGAACAAAATAAAATATTTTTACTTTACTAGAAATATTCCCAGCCCACTACAATTTCAAAATCACCAACATGAAAAGTTTTGGGGTTTTTTTTTGACACTTCTTAGACAAGAATATAACTGAATTCAATTAATCCCCACAACATATTTACAAACTATTTTTCAGTGGAACATTTTTCAATCAAGAATGTTTAAGTTGCTTCTATTAATAATTTATACATGTAATCATAGTTTGGAGTCAACTTTAGCTTTAAACTTAATTTGAAAATCCCACAGCCAAAACGTTACAAGAAATGCAGGCTTTTTTCCTGGCTGGAAGCTTTGCTGTATCATTTGAGCCAGAGTGCTGATGCCATAAACTACATAAGTCATTCCTCACAGAGCATATACATAACTTGCAGGAGCAGGTCCAATGTGAAGCTGAGGCAGAGAATACAAGGCATTTTACATCTTTTAAAGAAAGTAGCTCAGACAGCTTGCAAATAATGCTGTCCCACTCCTTGTGAAACTACGACACTCATTCACCCACATTTTGCAGCCTTGAGGCTGAAACAGACAAGAAAGTGGAAAGATCTTTAGATGATAGAGGAGGGAGACAGTCTTAGGAGCCTGAGATTGCTGAGTGGGTCCCAAAGTATTTGGGACAGTGGGTATTGGAGCACATGTAGGACAATAATGAGGCTCACAAAAGGTAGAGCTGCCAAGAGCATACACATCTGTGAGAGACAGTGGAGTTCAGAAACAGGCATATCTTGCAACTCAAGCAAGTGCTGGGATACACAAGTGCTGCTGGGATAGAGCAACCTGATCTGTTAGTAAGCACTATCAAATGCTGTCTGAACAGGTGTCCTTCTCTGTCTAGCAGCTGCTCTCACTGTGGATAAGAAGGCAAGCAGGTTCCAGGAAGGCATAGAAGGGAAAATAATCTCAAAAAATTAAATGTAAGCAAAGAGCAGAGCTATGCAAATATACAATGTCCTCACCCTTTTGGACACTGAGGTTCAGTAATGTCCTCACACTCTTCTTCAACCCAGCTTGCCTCTCCTTAAAACAAATGAGTGCAATTTATTTTTTAAGACAGTACATGCTTATTGAAAAATGCAAGTTGTTTTTTCTTCAGCTTACTGGATCCTTTTAAAGTTATTTTATGTCCTTGCTCCTTTCATACGAATATGGGTACATATATGAGAGATTGCAGGAACTGGTTGAGGATACTTACCTTTACAAACAGCATGATAATTGACACAGCAATCTTTATTTTCCACACAATCATCTGAACAGGAACAATGATATTCTGGTCGTCTCTTCTCTCCACATCTGAATTTATTGCAGGTCCATATGTGGGCTAAAAAAACAGATGAGAGAGAAGGACAGTACAATGATTAATACTAGTGTAAGTGCAGAACTAATAAACTGAGTGTTAAGTTCTGTCTCATATGTACACACTGAAAAACAGTCCTGAGGGATCTCATGCATGCATAATATTGCAAGCTTCAGCACTCTGACAAATAGAAACGCCCATGGCTAAATAATCCAAGTGCATAGCTATCTGAATACAGTTACACAGTATATGGTTATAAATAACACAGATCAGAAAGAATAATCTTTACAGATCTCCTTAAATATCCTAGTTTATGCAAGTTTAAATGCACACTATAACAAACCTCCCAAACTCCCCAGAAAAACCACAAACTTGAGCATGAATTTGGAATACACAGAAAACACCGAGCAGCAGTAACTTATTCCGACTTGTATTAAAGTTGCAATGGATTTTACTAGTCACCATCAAGCACTCCAGCTTCTTTCTGCACCTCTTAGGCATAGGTATCGCTCTGCCACTATTCGAGACTATATACATAAACTCATAGGAAGATTAATTTTAAAAAACAACACCAAGCAACTAATTCTCATTCTTAGTGCTAAGACAGACTCTCCAGGCTGCTTTTAAAGAATTCTTTAAACTGAGGAGAGTGGTATAATGAAACAAAGTGAAGAGTAAAACTCATGCAACTATTCTATAAGCAAGAAGCTTTATGCAATTTAAATGACCTTTCAATAGCAGTCAGTTGAAGTAGGGAACTGATCTTAGTTTAATAATTTTAAAAGTCAACATCGGAATTTTTAATTTCAAGGTGAGACTACATTGATAAATTTTACAAATACACAAAAAGAGAAGCGAGAAGAAAAACAGTTAACTGAAAAGAATGCTGTATATGAAGCATTAGGGCAAAACTAAATCAGAGAAAATAGTCAAGTTCTGTCCTTAGTGTTACTTCCCACACTAACATCTTTCCCTGTATAATTTCTCTGTGGTACTTCTCATGTCTTTGCCCATCTGACCTTGGTTTTCTGGCAAATAATGAGCACAGCTTCTTACTTCACGATCATTCTTCACCAGCACAATCCGTTTTGTCATCCTGCCTTGTCCCAAAGGCCAGCACATGACCCTTGCTTCACACTCAAGCTGGGGAGTGGCCCGAGGCAGAGGGCCTGAGTTACTGGGTAGGGAGAGATGGCAGCTTTCATACAGCTGCCGTGTCCTTCCCCTTTTTTCACACAGGCAATGACATAAAGGTACTATATGCAGAATGCACTCCTATTCTTGGCTTGCCTGAGAATGTAGGAGTTTGTCTCTGATACCAGGGACAATGCATGTCACTGTTCTCTCACCCTCAGACAGAGAACAAAAGGCTGGCTGAGACCTCAATTCGCAGTTTTTCCTCCTCTTTCCAAGGGCGAGGGCAGCAGCACGGTCCCTCGCAGCCTCTCTCCCCATAGGAGCTATGGGAAAGCCAGCCAACTGGCTATGTCAGCTCCCATGTAATCCAGCTGGGTGAAATACAAGCTTGCTTTGTGTACAACAGCAGCTGCACCAGAGCCCTGGTTGTCCATAGGAGTACCACCATCACCACTGCAACTCCACCCATGGCTGCAATGGAGGGGGCACAAAGAGGGGGAGACCACTGTCACGAGAACCACCCTGCTGTTCAGCATCCCATCTCTTGCACTTGCAGCCCATCTGAAGGAAATCAGGTGTTACAGCCACCTGACCATGACAGTACTCACAGATGCATATCCCATGTCACAGAATAGGAGAATCTGCCCCCACAACTTTTTTTTTTCCATCCTTACCTGGTTGTATACATGTTTCCTGGTAATCTAAGCAGCAGTTTCCGAGCTTCATGCAATCTCTATCACACCGGCAGCTTCCAAAGGTCCTTTCAAAGCAACGGCCTTTGCAGGTTTTCACTGTAATATTGGATAGTGTTAGATGTCAGCATCTGAGCCCAAATCAGTCAACATACAAGAGAAATTAATAAGGTTAGCGTGTGGAATGACACAGCTACTCATTCCACAATTTACAGGGTAACAGCAAAAACAGTGACAGCCAAAGGAAAACCAAGGTCTTGATCCAACTACAGTTTTATTTTCTCTTATTGAACAAAAATCCTTTTTTCATTATATTGGACAACGGGTTCTGTTCTGTTTTATCAGGAACATGGTATCTAACTATTGGCAAAACCAAGTTAAACAAAAGTCTACAATTCTAGTTGTGACTGTTCCTGTCTTTCTGTATCACCAGAAGATACAAGTACAGTCATTCAGAATATGCAAGGCCTCTATCAGAGGAAATCTGAACATAGCTTTTCAATAAGGGTGCCCCAAACTCTTAGCAAAATGCTTTTGCAGAGAACACTGATCTTCATTTTCACATATGATAATGTTTCACTTTCTCCAAATAATTAAACATTAATTAGAATCTAGACTGCATTGGCTATGCTTGCAACTCTCCCATGCTCATGCCCTGTTTGAATGACTGTCTTCTTACAATTCTCAGGAACTGTAAAAGCCCCAGTTCCACATCCCACTGTACCATAGTTAATGTACTATTTCAAGACACAGGAAAGGCTCTTCCAAAGTAGACACAGGAGATATGAACTTGAGTGTATTGTTCTCTGGCTTAATTTTTCTTCAGTTTTAATGCTAAAAAAAAAACAAAACAAAACAAAAAAAACAACAAAAAAGCCGCACACAAAATACATAGCATTCTTCCACTAGACTAAGGTTGTCTATAAATAAATAAATAAATAAATAAATAAATCCTTCATCATTTAGCTCCTCTTTTCAAGAATCTTGAGGTGTATGATGTTAGGAAAATGAGATAGTAATGAGGCAATATTGCAAAGCTGTAATAAAATGAGAAAAAACCTAAACCAATTCCAGCAGGAAATTAACAATCTGAAATTTAGTTAAAAAACATTCTAGGACTTTTGTTAAACAGCTCAACTTTGAAATTATTCTAGACAGTTGATCCCAAAGTGAAGCTTGATTTCTTAAAATATCTTTCATTAACCTTCTATCTGAAGCAACTTCACCCTTGAAAAAAACACATATTTTTCAGGACAGAAAACAGCCAGAGGAATTCCACAAGGCATGTTTTCAGACTATAATTCTAACCAGTAAAAAAAAAAAAAAAAAAAAAAAAAAAAAATTCCCCCCCCCCCCCATAATTAACTGGAAAAGATGAAAAACAAATGTTCCAGGACAACATGAAACAGAAATTGTTGAGTTTGGTTTTTTGAGGTTTTTTTTGTTGTTTTGTTTTTTATAACGAACCAAGAAAGGCCAGCCATGTGACATAACCACAGTGACAGCTGGGATACACAGAAGCTGCCAGACCAGACACTGAGTGCCAGGATCAGTTTACCTCTCAAGTGAGTAAACACAAGTACTGAACACACCTGAGCTTTATTTCCTGGTATTTTCCTTCCCCTCTAACTGAAACTGCCTCAAGCAATGCATCCAACACTCTTCCTGTAGCAAGAAAGGGTGGCGTTCTGATAATATAAAAATTAATTTACAAAAAGAAAAGAAACAAGAAGGAATTGCTTAGAAATGTTACTTAAAAAAGGCATATTAGTTACCATCTTTTGAACAGCTAGGCTTCAGTCCAAATATACATCCTAGGATTGTTGTTAACACGCAGACACACAGTACCTGTGGGACAGGAAGGAAAAGAAAGCAATCTTAAGTGACCACTGAATTATTTTGAAACCCCTTATTTTCTCTATAATGCTATACAATTGTATTGAAATTGATAAACATGCAGATTAGGAGGCTGACTTCACTGCTTTCACAAGCAGTTTTACTCACACAAGTAGTTATGTTGTCTGTAATTAATTACTGGTGCATGAACATTGATATTCTCAAGACTGGGCGTGTGTATTTAATTTCTTATCAAGTCATTTAATGTAGACATGATGTATTTCTTTCTCATGAACAAAAAATTAAGATGATTTATGGTTACACATATATCAAATTTATAGAAAACTTTTTGCTCCACTTCTTCCTTCCTCCTACATTGTTTTAAGAAGGTGAAGCAACGTTTTGCCATTGACCATAGCCTACAAACAGAAAGCATGGCCCTTAAGTGATACCTATAATTTTCTTGGGCAGGAAAACCTTTTCCCACTTCCTAGTATCCAGTTCATACTAGATGTTGGTCCATACCATGGTAAGCAACTGTGGGATGTCACATTAGAGTCACCACAGTGTCTTACACTAACCGGAAACTATGGCCACTTTTATTTCAGATTCTAAATGCACTGAAGTTATCAAATAAGCACCACATTACCCTTGCCCAGCATTTTAGTGCAAGATCTAATGCCTACTCAAATACAGTGAAAGATTCCTTTTAACCTCATTAAGTATTGTATTTGGTCCACAAACTCTTCAGGAAAAATATTGTATTGTAAAAATGTATTATCAATCCATATCTAGTGATCAAAGAGTCCAGGAAAGCCAACAATGCTCTTAGGAAGGCTATTGTATTCAAGTGTAGAATGTACTAAGGTAGTTGGTCAGAGGTCCTGAAAGAGAAGGCACTGCAATAATGCAGACTTTCCTACTCAGAATTATTTGGAGAGGTATGGGTAGGAAAGAACATACATGCCACCTTTCTGGTCATTGTTTTCTAAGGAAAAATTGATTTCAAGCAATACTTCAATTTTACACATCTACATAAAGTCTCTCCCTTTTTTCCTCCTCCATCAGCAAAAGCTGCTGAGTCAGTCTTTTCAGTATGATACCTGATTCATGTTGCGATGTGACAAAAAAAAAAAAAAAAAGACCCCATTTTAAAATGCATCTAATCATTTCCCAAGCTTACTTTTTAAAAGACTGTGAGCACTGGAATAAATAAAAACTATTTGTGTTGTTTCTAAAAAAGACACAGTTCACTATACAATTCTGTTCACTAAGCAGTTAATAAAGACAGTAAGAAAGCAATTTCTGGAATGTGTAGCACTTAAATTCAGATATTATTCTGGATTTGTCTCATGGTTTAACCCCAGCTGGCATCCAAACAACAGCCACTCACTCATCCTCCTCCTCTCCAGGCGAATGGGAGAAAGACTCAAAAAGAAAAGGAAAACTGGTGCATTGAGATAACGACAGTTTACTAGGACAGCAAAAGAAGAAATAATAATATTATTATCATCATTATTAATATATACTAAAAAAATATGGGGGTAATAAAATACACAAAGTGAACGATGCACAATTTCTCACTGCCCAACCACCAATGCAGCCCATCCCAAGCAGCACGGAACAGAGGGTGATCCTGGAATGATCCCAAGCAGTAAGAGAGCTGCCCACTGGGCAGCCCTCACTTGTATACAAGCATGACATCTGTGGTACGGACTACTTCCTTTGGTCAGTTCGGTTTTCAACTGTAGCAGCTACAGCCCTCCCAGCTTCCTGCACATTAATGAAACCTAGGAAGCTGGAAAAGAGTCCTTGATCTCTTAACAGCAACTAATAACATCAGTGTATTATCAACATTCTTCACATTCCAAATCCCATACTAAATCCAAGACACAGTAGCTACTGGGAAGAAAATTAGCTCCATCCCAGTTGAAACCAGGACATCTTATGAAGTACAATTTATCATAAACCATATTAATCAATATAAAAAATAGTACATACACAGCATTCATGAAAAAAGCGAATTATAGACTGGACCCGATGAAACTTTGGCCTAGGATTCTGAACAAGGCAAGTCTGGAATCTTAGATTACTCAACACAACACCTTGCAGAAAAATAAGTACTTTTTGAGTTTAAATTTATCTTTGAATTGACAGGGAAAGAATGAAAATAATGAAAGGAGGAAAAAAGTCTAGCATTATCAATGCACCAAGATACATTATAACTGATAGAAAAGTGCAAGTTTCTACCAACCCAGCTGTCAAGAACAAACATAATCGCAGAGCTCTATACTTGCCTTTTTTTAAAAAAAAAAAACCAACAGTATATTAATGTGCAGTATCAATGACATTTTCTGTTAAGTCAGTATCAACAGTATTATCTTCCATGTAAATTGTTCTGTTCCTTTAAAATCTTCAATATGAAATATCACCTAGATAAGAGCACATGCACAGCTAGGTAGGTAGGACATCAGATGCAAGATGTCAAAGCCAGCAAAATCAGTGGAGAGATCAAAATCTGTTATTGTTCTTTTAATTTATATATTACTTGGAAACTACAAATTGGTTTGTTTGTTTTTAAAAAGCCAATGTGACAACATTTTATTTCAGGGTGATGATATATTACTCTTCTACTCCCACCAGGCCCTGCTACTAAGGCCAAAGAGCAGAATGTCCTCTGACATGTCACCACAAACACACTTTAAAACAAACAAAAACCACACCTACTTTAAGAGCTTTATTCCCATATCTTCAAATAGCTACATGATCTATGGGACTTAGGCCACCTTGTAAGGCATCCTTGTAATGAAAACATATTGCAGTGCCATTAAACAGACTATGAATATTCCCTTACCTTCAGTGGAGGTAATGCACATTTCAAAAACAGGAATTTAACTGTGACTCCAGATTAATGTAAAAATAAGCCAAAGAGTGTGAGTATTTACCCAACTAAAATGGGTAAATACTCACTAAAGTTCTCACAAACAATTCCTGAGATTTTGGCACCAAATATTACAAAATCACTATTTTGTATTCTAGTCTAGATTGTCGGTTTTACACTTCTATTAATATAATTAATTCCAACAAGCGAAAACATGAAAGGATTATATTCATTGAGGCACATGAACATTCTTCTGGGTAGGAAATACTACAAAATGGTAATGCTACTTGATGCAATAGTGAAACCTTTGTTTCCTGTAAGCTACACTCCGGAAACCTCACAGCATCACAAACCAGAACATACTACAGGTGTTCTCTGTGTCTCTATTACAAATCAGTTCTGCTCTTAAATTTATTTGAAATTTGTATTTTCTTTCACATTTCCTTTCAAGGGACAACATGGTCCAGGTTCTTGCCTGGTATACTATGTCTATCTATAATAAATTAAGATCTAGGAACTTCTATTCACTTATTACATTCAAGCTTTTGCTTTCTTAACATCAGTCCCACTAGCTTAAATTTTGGTTTTAAAAATATTTTACTGCAAAATACTAAAGCTTCCCCCTCCGCCCCATTTTTTTTTTCTTTCTTTCTTTCTTTCTCCCTTCAATGCTTAATATATAAGCATCACAAAAATGGTGAGCTTAGAGGTAGAGCATTTGGCAATGTTCTGGGACAGCCAGCTCTAATCTAGTGGACTATACCATGTAATTGCAGCTTAGTGTTTAAGGCTTTGAACTACAGCTTTATCTTGAGCCTGAACAACTTCAGTCCTGTGGATATTATCCATGCAAGTGGCACAAGTGTTCAGCTAATACTGGCCAACAGCAGCAGTAGTCCTCACAAGGCATAGCAAGAGGTGTTACACTAGTAGTTCACCTATTGTCAATGGAAAGCTCTGCAGATAATGAGGAATATTCAAGCTAGTTTTAAAGGTTGTCCAGGTACAGAAAGTCATCTCACTGCTGCAGCCCAAATGTGGACTAATTTACTTTGCTTCTTGCTATATGGGACCTCATTGCAGCAGATTGGTTATTAATATTACCTGAAGTATTTTGCACACAGGTGCATCCTTTTGGGATGCTCCAGTCTACTGTGTGAAGATTACATACTTTTTAAATCTATGTAAAGACAAGTAACTGCACATGTAGTTTAAGGTTTACTACCAAGAATCTCATCAGAGCCCTGCAGCACCCTACTGCAAGCACCAGACTTAAATCTCTAGCTACTACCACACTGTCAATCTGATGCCTGCCTTCAAGGTTAAGTCTGTCTTTTTAAATAAAAGGAGAAACTCTTACCTGTTCTCTCTCTCCTCCATATTCTTCCCCCCAAAAAAGAGAAAGCAAGAATTGAGAAAAAGGTCCAGTTAAGAAAGAATATGGAATCCAACATTTAGTAGGAAGGCAAATAAAATTAAAGAACCTGGCCTTGTTGTATACAAGTAGCACATGAACTTTTCATGGTCTATGACTTGAGAGATTGCTAGCACAAAATGTTAGATTCTGTTTTAATATAATATCAGAGGAAAGTTTTAAACCAACACAGTAACAATTGCAGAGAACAAAGCGTCCTTGTTTGTTTAAAAAATATTTTTTAGAAAGTTTGTTTTGGAATCAAAAAACGTTGTCATCTAGGGATGAATCTCTGTTCCATCACTGCTTCCTTTACGTGGGAGGAAGCAATAAAAGCTTTGCTTTGTAAACATTTAGCGGTTGAGAATAGGTGGTTGAGTGTCTGGAAGACTGCAATCCCCAAAACATTTTAAAGCCTTTCATTTTGAGTTGGGCAGATGGAAATATGATAATATGGTTACAGAGCAGGATCATTTCCACCACTCATCTCTAGAGCTGCAGCTAAAAAGAATTTCTCAGCAGTGATTTTGGGGAGCTGGTGGAAGGGCCACAGAGTCAGCAAGTGCACAGGCTGCAGACACTGGATCCCAAAGAGATCGGTCAATTGTACAGGTCTCAGTGACATACAGAAAATCTCTCACCAGCCTTAGCTACCGTCACCTTTCCTTTGCTATCATATTTTACTCTTCCTTTATACAGTCAATGTTACTGTTACCTTTCTCTTCACTCTTCCCTAGCTCTGCATCTCCGCTACTCCCCCTCTACTCTTCTGTTCTGCATTTTCTTCAGCAAAGAATGCATTGATTTTTTTTTTTTAAGGAATAATGACTCTGAACTGAGTTTCTTTTTTTCGTTGACCTTACTCACTCTTTGCCTGCCATGTATTCAGTTGCTTTCCATCTTCCTTTCTTCACCTCTGGTGTTCCATGGCCAACAAAATTGTCACTCCACTGCTTAAGGCATATCCACGAACTAACAGCTACATAATTAGCAAAGTAGCAATGCAAAGTAGTAGTTTTCCATTCTAATCTCCATGATTGACTCTCACAGTTGTGTCATGTCTGTCCATGAATGGAGAAAATCTAGACTGTGTTTGTAATGTCAGTATTATAAAGACCCATGGAATTTTTCAAAACCACTGGGATCTGTTAAGGGTATACTATGTTTTCACTGTTCTGTGCACCTAGAATAGATAACTAACAACCTGGACCTTAACACTGAAATACCTTTGAGAAAGAATTTCACCTGCAAAAGTGTAAAGAACACAGTAGTAAATAATGAATTTCAAGTAAGAGCAGGTCACTTTCTGTCTTTAAAAGGGCACTATTAAAAATGCAGAAAGCATACTGCACAGAGAAAAAACCTTATCTACACTTGCCAAGGACAGTGGAACACTTATTCATGCTTGCAAAAGTTATTTTCAAACAGGAATAACCCTCCAATAACACAGTTTTATTCAAAAGCAGGAGATACTTAATAAAGTTTACTAAAATGAAAGGAGGTAGATATTTCACTCACACCAGCACAGCTGCATTGCTAAATAAAGCACCTAAGAAAAAAAAAAAGTTATGAGCACTGAAACAAGTGCACCACCTCTTTCTCACACCATTCACCTCTTCTTTCCACATCTGTAAATACTTTTATGCCTTCAAGTACTTGCTTCTGTTGATCCACATTCCACACCCAGAACCCATGAGTAGGAGAGCCACTAAGGCTCTCCAGGTTCTGGTTGTCCTGAAATACTGAAGGTGACTGAATTATCCTGAAGTCAGAGAATGGAAAAGTTGCAGTTTACACACAGAATATTTTCAGAGCTAAAAAGATTTACTCTAAAAATATATAGGGATTATTGTTCCTCTTCTAAAACCAGCACACAGAAGGTCTACTCTCGCTGTTTCTATTGAACATTCTCAAGATTGTTATTATGTACTATTGCAACCCAAGGTTATTCAAAGGACAAGAATGTTTTAAAGGTAGCTCAAGATTTTATAAAAAGCCTTCACTGAACTTAACCAAAGAGCGATAGCAGTTCATTCAGCAGGGAATTATCAGCAGAAGACATTATCCTACTATAGCTCTCTAAATACTTTCCAAAACTATTCAGGTATCTGGTTTTTAACAAGAAAGAGATGAAACATAGAACAGAGTTAGCATCTGTCAGCTAGAATCTAAAATATTTTTCTTATTTATCCCTTATCCAACTGTATAGATACACATTCTCTAGAAAGGCATTACCAAAGCACACACATTTCACCCCTGTCTGTTTTGTTTTTCAATACATTTTACACCATGGCAGAATTTAGAGAGAAAGTAAAGTGCAACTATACGCTAGCCAAGAAGAGGAAATACAATGCCTGGTTAAATTCCCAGAAAAGATAGCAGCTGACTCTGCTTTTTAATCAGCAGGTGGGTTTTTATAAAAACTTAAGGATAAATAGGACTGAAAACTGATCTTGATTTATAAGAAAAAAAAAGCAAATATTGTACTTTCAGACACAATTATTTTATTTAGCACAGCAGACTGTGAACACAAAACAAAGACCACCACATGCCATTTGCTTTAGTGGCAGCCACATGTGAATGCACAGTTACACAGAAAAAGAAGTAGTCAGTATTATGCCAACTCAAAACTGTTGTCCACACAAGCTGCATTTAACTAATGAATAAAAACAAAACTGTAGAACATGGCCTTGAGCCAATTTCATGCTTTTCCTATTCCAAAAATCCCTTTTCAAGAATAAAGCTGTTCCAATTTACAGTACTGTCATGAGAGTTGTAACAAGAACAGTGTAAAAAAGGGGCTGCCTCTACTGGGTACTGACAATACTACCAAATATACCAAGTAAATCCACATTCACCTCCATTTTTCTGTGGCAGATGCTGTTGCTGCTGCCACCACACCACTAACATTAGGTCGAGCAGAAAGACAAAGTGACCTTAAAGAGCAAGTGAAGAAATCCGGTAAGAATGTAAGGAGTGTCAAAAATTGCAGATCAACAAAGGGGTACAGGAAGAAGACAGGACAAATAAGGTTTCAAATCTATTCCCTGTGGGTCTGTATTAAGCTCACTGGCATTGACCACAGGCACACCTTTACTCCCGACTCCTTTGGCCATTTTCCCAAAACGAAGGCCAGGGCTAACAAAGAGGCCATTATGTACCTCTACACCCTTTGAATATAGCCCCCCCAAAAAAGAAAAGGCAGATTTTCAAGTTTTGATGCTTTACAACATGGAAACACTGTATTTCAGCCAGAAGAGGACTAAAGAAATGGCCCACGTGATCATGCCAGAGATAAAAAGCACAACAGAAGATAAATGGCGGGGTTTGATTATTGACTTTTGTGTAAGCAGCTGTAACATTATACTTTTTGTTATTCTATGAACAATAAACAAACAAGAAACCTTTAACACAAACTTATGCCCAAATACTACCACGTATTAAAAGGCTTTTATATAGATTGATTTGCCTATATGGCATTACACAACAGAAGGACAAGGTTCACACTTACCTATGTTTCTCCAGTAACGTAAATATTTCCTCTTTTCTCATTACTTCCCTTTTCTCCTTAGCTAATTTACTCACTCAGTGTTGAACAGTTAAACAATAGCATATTTGCCAAAAGTCCTTACTTATACTTTCCTTTGCCCTCCACCACATTCAATTTACAAGAAAATCCACTGATGTCTTGTAAGTAGCCTTAAAGGAAACTTTATACAGTTCACCTGTGCAGAAAAGGAAAGTATTTTTTTGCTTTTCAGTGCAAAAAGTGTATTTTTACATTGTTTTAATATATTTCCTCTTCAATTTTCAAAATACCATTACATTATTGATCATTATAAAATAGCTTCTCTGAAAATTGGATATTGTACCATTTCATTCAAACAGGATACTACTGCAATACAGCATATTGCCAAGTTCTGTCAGACAGAACATTCTTTAAGACAAATATCCATCCACTGCCCATAGCATATGGTCACAGTGATGTTTGCCAATATATTAATTTCTAATACCAGTTCCAAGAAACTTTTCAAACCTTTAATGTTTTCATTAAAGGTTTTCATTTCATGTTTTCCTTCAATTTGCTCTACTTCTCCTTTCAGCTGAAAGCAACAGAAACGTAGCTTCCACTGCAAGCCAAATCAGAACAATTCACTCCTTGTATAATTCTACTGATGTTAGTGAAAGAATGCCAAGGAAAAATTTTCAAGAGCAGGAGTTGGAAGGAAGCCTTGCTTAATCTTTATGTTTTAGCCCTTGCCTGAAATCTAACAGTTTTAGCACAATTAACTAAGTTGTTCCAAATTCAAGTTAATAATTATCTCTACAGAAAGTCTATCAATTTAAACTATTAATGTGCTCCTTATTATTTTAGTATCTGAGAGCCTTGCAGAACTACATGGAGGTGGTGTTCAGACCAAGAGCACACTTCCCCACTCCCAGGAGTCTGGCTACCTGTGCTTGGGGCCAGTCCTCCTGTACTGTTTCAGCTGTTGAGAGCACTGTTTGGGAAACCTCAATTAGCTTTGAGGACAGCTCATCAACAAAAAGCTGGAAGATGCCTATGCCTCTGCAGAGTCTCCCCTACCTTATTTTGGCAACTGCACATAGCCACCTCTTGCCTCTGTCCCTTGTCTGAGCTGTGTTATAGCCACACTGCAGTTAAGTCCATCCTGGTCAAGTATCCTATTGATCCAGACCTCACTTGGACTTGACTTCCTTCCTTGGATTCAGACTTGCCTCACCACAGAATACTCCTCTGGCAGTCTAGACTACTGTCTGAATCTGGTTAACATCTCTAAACCTTCTTTGCTCAAGTATGGCAAGACTGTCCCTTGTTAGTGAGGCCACTGTCCACGTCTGCCTTGCTGTTACACCTGGACACAGATTTACCATCTCTTTCATTATGACCTGCCCTCATCTGGTGCCTGACAGGTACACAAAGACTATTACTGCAAAATTAAAGAAAGGTAATGAAAATGCTAATGTATGGATTGAGTCTGAGCAGAATTCTCCAGCAGGAAGTCTGAGTACACATGACACTAATCACAGCCCCAATCACTCATTTGTTTTGCCTGAATGGACCAAATGGTTGATGCTAGCACACTACAGCCTAATCCATCAGTAGACAGTCTACACGCAATTTCCTAGGCACAACGCAAATGATTTCAGGCAGGCAACCAGCCAGCGGTGTTGACAGAAGTACACAAGTCACACAGTGAAGTGTACTTCAGCTTGTGACAAGTCTTGCAGACCGGGAAGCCAGAAGCATTCTAACACTGCACCCTGAGGGGCGACCAAAATCCCCTAGATGGCTTAAATCCTCCAGCTCAGCTACATAAAGAATATCTTGCAGCCTGTCCTACACTCCACACTGTTTTGTCTATGCTGAAAGCAATACCTAAACTACCTAGCTTTAAGTAAGCTGAAGTATGCTTAGCAAAGTCACAACCACACCTTTGACTGTGACAGACACACTCAAAGTCTAGCTAGCTTGGCAATAAAATTTAAAATTAGTTCTGAGTACAATTATAAACAAAAGCAGTCCCTACCCTCCCTTGAAGATTTTTATATCAGTGGCATTTGGGGGTTTTTTGGTTTTGTTTTGGTTTTTGGGGATATTTTTTTTTTAGAAGTATAGACAAAGCCTCAATTCTTGCAAGCATTTCTTAGGATAATATTTTTTCCTTCATAACAGCTTCTGTCATCTAGGATAAGATATGCTTACTAGCTCCGTGAAGTACAGTGCAAGTAAAGCAAGAACACAAATTGACCCTGGAAACCCATCAGAGTTATAATGGCTAAATGTGCTGGTTTAGCCCAGATCACCGCACAGTTTCTCACTCACCCTCCCCCTACCCAGCAGGACGGGGGAAAGAAATTAGAAAGAAAGGAAAACTCGTGGGTTGAGATGAAAACAGTTTACTAAAAATGCTAAAAACTACAAAGATAACAGAATATAAGGATTTTAATATATACAAAATATACAAAATGAACAATGTACGGTTTCTCACCACCCGATGTCCGAATGACCAACAGTGCCGGTCCCAAGCAGTGGGAAACGACACTGAGCAGCAGGCAAAGGGGGGAGAGCAAGCTAGCAACGTAAAGGGAGTGATGCCAGCAAGCAAGAGAGAAGAAAAGGATGCCAAGGGTGCCCGAATGGGTGCCAGAAAGGAACGGAATGCACACCTTCTTCCATGGGCAACCCCGACTTATATACTGAGCATGACGTTTATGGCATGGAATACTCTTTTTGGCCAGTTTGGGTCAATTATTCTGTCTGTCTTTCACCCAGCTTCCTGCATCTGCACAACAAGACTTGGAAAGCCAGACAGTGTCCTTGGTCTCATTAACAACAACTGGTATCATCAGAGTGTTTTTATCAACATTCTTCACACAGGAGCGGCTACTGAGAGGAAAATTAACTCCATCCCTGCTGAAACCAGGACACTATATACTTCTTAGCTTTTTACTATGTGAAAGCAAGATTATGATTTTTGTCTTCAATACTCAGTATGAAGGTACACACTTGAAGAGTAAAGAAATTGTGGGTTTACAGCTCCCTGTGTATAATGAGAATTATTTGCAAAGTCTTCCTTGAAAAATAAGTTTACCGAAAAGAAACATTAGAAGCTATAGTAATCTTAAATTTCACCAAATCTCCAACTTTATTTTGGTGGATTAAATTGGATAACAATGTATTTATACTTACAATTATATTGTAATTAGATGCATTTAAACAATATTAACAGCAAGTGCAATTTAAAAAACCCTTTTGTCAAACACCAGTTTTTACTGCGTCTTCAGAATTTAAAAGAAGCCACTACTGGAGCTGGAGAGCTGGAATGTTGACGAAGACAGGCAAGATGCTTACTGTAAAACACTTGTTTCCAAACACTGGAATAGAATTTCCTACAAAAACTGAAACATTGGCCAAGAACTGCTTTAATATTTCTGAATCAAAAGTACTTCAAAGTCTATTTAAATTATAGCCATCCTGTCACTGTTACTTTTTACCCCATATTTCACTAAATGACATTTGATGCTAAAAAAAACATTAGATTGCCTAACAGTCAGCCATTTTAATATTGCTGTTAAGCTGTGTGGAGTTTCTCGGAACACACAAGTCCCATCTAAACTCAATCCAGCATGCTCATAGAAGCAAGTAATTTCAGCAAGGACTACTATTTTTTAACTGAAAAAGGAAAAAAGGCAAGGCACATAAAGCAAAACAGTAAAAAAAAAAAAAAGGCTGAAATTGAATGGTTTGCTGAGGAACAAAAAAAGATTAGAGGAAAGACTGAACGTGGTGCCCAAGTCTCCTGAACTCAGGCACAATGTACAATGTCCTTAAATCCAGTTCTTAAGAACTGACTGATACTCAAAAATACCCATACCAAAGTTGGCTAAAGTCAATGACCACGTTCCAAATCACAAGGTCTGGGCACGAACACTTTCCTGTCATAGTATTTCCTCTCTTCACATGAGTTACCTTAATTCCTGAGCTTGTATGCTGAGCACAAAGGGAAAAATCCATGAGTTCAGAACCAACTTTCTATGTAGTCCTTCCCCTGGGAATTCAGACTACACTGCAGCAACAGCAGAAGACAAGAGTTCATCCGGTGATCACATCCCTCTTAGGAGCCCAAATCTGAGAGCAGAACAAGCTTTTGAAGGGTCTCAGCCAATGCACTACTTCTCAGCAAGTCCAATTCATTTCCCACATGCTCGCTCACTAACTGTTCCCCATCTTTCCTTCCTCAACAGCAGATGTTGAAGAGAAAGTAAGATTAACTTAAGAAATATATTAAAGAAAATAATTAAATAGGCATTTTGCATCTTCTCTGGAGAAAGATTATAGAAATGCATTATTTCAAAAGAAGTACTAACCTATAAAAAGGTTTGGGCATCCTCAAACATATTGAGGAGGAAAACCCATCAGCACTAAAACAACCAAATAAGCATGCAATCTTCCAGACACCTACATAAGAAAAGGTTGTTTCCACATCATCTCTGTGGGGTTTATGATTCAGATATACACACTA
The DNA here is from genome assembly GCA_009806455.1 of Tetrax tetrax. Taxonomy (NCBI): domain Eukaryota; kingdom Metazoa; phylum Chordata; class Aves; order Otidiformes; family Otididae; genus Tetrax; species Tetrax tetrax. Next base: position 39,207 of record WHYT01017010.1, read on the forward strand.
AACTTAATACAGACACCAATGGACAACTGGAGACAGATTTATAGAATCGTAAGGATAGAAGGGACTTCAAGAGATTTTTAGTCCAATTTCCCACCCAAAGTTGGGTCAAAACTGAATTCAGACCTGACTGCTTTAGGTGTTTGTGCAGTTTATGCCGTTTCATGCTGTTGAGTCTTGAAAACTTCCAAGAGTAGAGACAATACAACCTCTCTCTGCAATCTGTTCCAACACTTAGTTATCCTCATAGTGATTCCTCCTCCCTCTGCTATATCCAGTAAGAACCTCTCTTGTTTCAATGTATTGCCATTGTCTCATTCTCCCACTGTGCACACCAGTACAGAGCCTGGTTCCATTTTCTTGATAATGTCCTTGGAAGTATGGGAAGGTTACTGTTAGGTGTTCCACACCCGAGCCATTTCTTCCCCATGCTGAGCAAGCCCAGGTCCCTCAGCCTTTCCTCACAGGGCAAAAGCTCCAGCCCCAGATCACCCTGGTGGCACTTTGCTGAACTTGCTCCAGTTGAATCGATCCTTCCCATACTGAAGGGCCCCAGTCTGGACACAGTGTTCCAAGAGGATCTAACAAGTGCCAAGCATAGGGAAAGAAAAAGCTTATATTGGGTTACTAGTCCCTGGACACAGCGCAGCACGCTTAATTTCCACTGCTAGATAAAAAGACAGAGATCAGGGCAGAGGCTCCCAAGGATGCCATCTTTATCGTGGTATCCTTCACTGGCTTCAATCTGCAGATGATTACGAGGCCTTGTTTCACCCACTGCCTTAGTCCGATTCTCAGGCTGATAAAGAGTTCACTAACCATCCAAAAGAAAGACTAACCAAACCTAGAGGAGTGCAACCACATATCCTGGATTGCTTCTCACTGCATCTGCAACCAGCCGTAAAACACAGAGCAACTCTGCGGGAGTACACACCAAGAGTTACACTGTCTTAATTTGTTAAATAAAACTGTTTGAATTCACAGGGTATTATAAAAGTTCTAGCTACCCTCTCAGTGAATTGCAGAAGGCAACTGAATAAAAGAAAACTTCAGAAGACTGTTCAGTGTTTGGCACTTGCATAAAACACTAGTCTTAAAAAAAGACTGGACTGCCTTCTTGAAAAAAAGTACAAGGAAAAGCTAATCCTAGACTTACCAAATATTTTTAAGTGTATTCCCCACAGCATTTTTTAAAACGTCACAATTTGTTATCTTTATGCACTCTGAAACACTTGAGTTACTCCCTAGAGGAGACTAACACACTTTCAATGTCCCGGTCTGGACCTTACCTAGAATCTTTCGATATTTTTTTTTCTAATCAGGAATTCTCAAGTTGCAAAAACTCCTTAAGAAATTTTTAACAAAAAATATCAGTATAAATGAGTTTTCCAGTTCTGACAAATAAAGCCTGAAACTATCAAAAGAAACATTGTCTATTTTGTTACTTTTTTCTTCAATGTTTCAGCTGTTATAAATGCATAGAAGTTTTTATTTTAATGGAATGAGCGAATCAGACCAAAATGCAATGCCTAAGAGTCACTGGCAGAAAGGAAGAGAGAACCTCAAACCTAAGCAAGAATTGCACTGCTCTTGTGCAGCAACATGCTGCTCAGTCACCCAATGGCAGCGAGTGAGCCTAGAGACACTACGAACAGGCAGACAGCTCATTGGGCAAGAGCTCAGAAAATTGGCAAGACATTAAATGAAAAGGTATGCACAGAAATTACATAAATTGATAAAAAGATCACTATTTGTCATGATTACTGAAAGCTGGATGTTTTCACTCCATTGCCTTAGGGAAGCCCCATGGGTTAGTAAACCCCTGTGGGCCTGTCCCACCACCTGGGAAATCCTCCCTGTGCAGCAGCAACAAAACAGCAACCTGCATGGTATGAAAAGCCTACAGCTGAACTTAAAATTATGCCTGTTAGAACCAGAGGTGACTTTATATCACTTCCTTACCTACCTAGATCCTCCCTCAACCAATGTATATTTGTTTAACAACTAAGTACTGCCATGTAACACAGAGGCTTCTGGAGCAATGAATAAAACCCATGGGAAGAGTCTGCAATGGTACAACCTTTTGTACATGGGAACTCAGCAGTTCCTCTGTAACTGGGTAAGGTTGGCTCATGGATGGAAGCTGGGAACATCAAGGTTGCATTCACAAACTGTACAGACATCTACAGGTGGCAGGCACATGGATAGGAAGTGGGGAATCCAAGGAAGTCTGTGCTTTCCAGAAAAAAAAAAAAAAAAAAAAAAAAAAAAAAAA
>WHYT01017010.1:43145-76479 GCA_009806455.1 Tetrax tetrax
CCGGCGGCGAGGCGGGCCCCGGGGAAGGCCCCTCGCCCGCCCACCGCGACCCCTTACCAGGGAGAGCACTTTATAGGTGTTGGGGTCCTTGCTTTTGCCGCCCGGAGCTTTCTCCGGCTCCTCGGCCACCTCCATGGCCGGCAGCATGGGCACGGCCGCAGCCGGCAGCCCACCATCAGCCGCCCCTATCCCGCCGAGGTGGTCCTCGTGGTCCTTCCCTGCTGCCACTTGCTGCCCGTTACCCTGCATGTCCCTCGCCGTTCTGCCCTCCGTCCGCCGGGGCCACGATTATTAATAGCGTGGCGGCCCGGCCCCGATGCTGGCCCGGCCCCGCCCCGGCCGGGAGCGCGGCCGTCGGCAGCCTGCGACACCCCCGCCGGCCGCGGCGCGGAGCGGGCCGTCCCCTCCCTCCCTGCCCGCCCCGCTCGGCCGCCCCTCGCTTTCCGCCCCCTCTCTGCAGGTGAGGGCCGGCCCTCCCTGCGGGCAGGAGCCTGCAGCGGCGGCTGTGACATCAGGCCGCTCCAAAATAGCGGCCGGGGGAGGGCTCCGGGCCGTGTTTACGAGGGAGCGCGGAGAAAGTTTCCGCTGCCCGATCCTCGCCGCGGGAAGCCGGAGGGGGCGGCGGCGCGGCCTTCCCCGAAGGCGCCCGGCGGCCCCAGCACAGGTGTGCGCGGCGGCGGGGGTGCCTGTCTCGGTCCCCGTTCCCGTCCCCAGCCGCCGGTGCGGGTTTACAACCCGAGCTCTGCCCGCCGGCGTTTTATTGCCGGCTGCGGGTCTCCTCCGCAGGCTGGAGGTGGCCGTCTCCCCACCTGCGGGGCGCCAGGCCAGCCAGGTGCCCGCACATCTGGAGCGGGAGCTCGGCAGGCGGCTTCAGTGCCCTCCCCGGGGACCTGTTGGAGTGAGTCCACAAAGATGACCAAAGGGCTGGAGCACCTCTCCTGTGAGGACAGGCTGAGAGAGTTGGGGCTGTTCAGCCCGGAGAAGAGGCTCTGGGGAGACCTCATAGCCGCCTTCCAGTACCTCAAGGGGGCTTGTAAGAAAGATGGGGAGAAACTCTTTTAGCAAGGCCTGTTGCAATAGGGCAAGGGGTAATGGTTTTAAACTAAAAGAGGGTAGGTTTAGATTAGACATAAGGAAGAAATTATTCACTGGTGAGTGAGGCACTGGACCAGGTTGCCCAGAGAAGCTGTTGATGCCCCAACCCTGAAGTGTTACAGGCCAGGTTGGACGGGGCTTTGAGCAACGTGGTCTAGTGGAAGGTGACCCTTCCCATGGCAGGAGCATCGGAACTAGATGATCTTTAAGGTCACTTCCAGCCCAAACTGTTCTATGCTTCTATGTTTCTATGATTTCTTCTTGCTTGAGGTGACTTCGGGTTAACTGCTTCCAGGCCAGGCTGTGCTCAGAGTGTGCTGCGACGTTAGGATAGAATTCATATCTGGGTGCCCTTCTGGGTCTTGTGTTTGGACAGGCACCATGTTGCTCCACAGTATCGCCTCCCGCTGATTGTCGCTAAATTCAGCCTTACTATTTGGCAAGGGAGAGGTGTACTGTTAGCATTTTTACCGACCCTGTCTGCCCATGGGGGAAGCCGGTTTGGTTCCTGTGGGTAGGTACAACTGGTGCTGCAGGGCCTGTCAGCGCGTCGTGTGCCTGTGTGTGCCAAGGAATGCACTACTCTTCGTTTCTCTAAGAGAAGTCAGCGTTCAGTAGCATCAAGACTCGCAAAGTATGCTTAAGCTTAAAATTGCTGAAAGTATCTCATTTTCCATTATTTCTTAAATTATTATGTATAGTTCTGTATATTGGCATTAGACTTAGTCTTTCAGTTCTAATGTGATGATGATTTTGATTTCCTAGGGCTTGAGGAGTCTATGGTAGATTTATTTTAACTGTCAATGTTCTTAGAAAAGAGTGGCACTTACGAATGCTTGTTGTCATCTGAAGAGGTTCCATAGGTGCAGTCATGAGAATTTCTACACTAGTATTCACTTGAAGAAAAACAAAAAGGCAACAGAAACTGGGAATTAAGCTCTTCAGTCTACAGTAAAGGTTTCCTTTATTCCATTAATGCAGCCTTTCAAACAACTGTCCAACTGAGCAGCCTACTTATTATATGTTCAAGGATTTTGACATTTGAATTATTAAAAACTGTAAATTGAACACTGATTGTCTTATATTTTTAAAACACTCATGAAAACTGGCATAGCCCAATTGGTACTTTTTTCAGTGAATGTGGTTTTAATAACTAGCACAACAAAAGACAGTAACACTCTCACTTTTTTTTTTTCCTAAAAATGAAAAGATACTGCAATCATATGGTTCTAAGTTAAAATCTTCATTTTCTTTCTGTTGCCCCTCATACTGATGGGAAAGAAAATGCCCTGCCCCTCCCCCCCCCAAAAAAAAGAAATCTGAGAAAATTAAAAGCTTTCTGGTGTTCTTTTACAAATAATGAAAACTTCATTTTCATGGGTAAAGAGATATTTTATGATTAATTTCAATAATAAGTCAAATAGAAATCTCCTTTCTTCTTCTGTGTGGTCATCCACTCAGAAGTTTGACTAACACATGCTATGTACTGACAATCCCATGGAAATTATGTGTCACTACATTGCAGACAAAAATGTATCTTTTTTTTTTCCATAGGAAGAAAGGATATTCTGCAGCTGGACCTGACTTCTGAGTTGTTCATTTAGTAACTGTTCATTAACAGTTACTTTCCTATGTACAAATATTCATTAAATACCCTCAATTTTATCATTTATTTCTGTGTCAATACAAACAGTTAAGTTTTAGGCTGTGTGGAAAATCATTAACCAGCATAGAAAATAATTAACCTACCAGTGAGGACTACACTCATTTCAGCTGACTTGACAGGTTGTCAAGGTACTCTAGACAGGAGGAGAGTGGAAAACCAGGAAGGACTAAGTTTTGATGCTGAAGAAATCAGGTGAAAAGTCTTTTTCTGTTGAATACTGGGGGAAGAGATGAAACATTTTCAATGTTAAACTTTCAGAATTCTACAGCTGTGTGATCTCTTTGGGTGGAGATTGTTAAATAGCAGTCAATACCATTTTAACAAATCTGTGACAAAAGATGTACTTGTGCAATGAATTAATTGCAGGAATTACTGAGGTTACAAATCCAAATTCCAAAGAATTGACTGTGGCCATTTCAACAGAAACCGAGGAAGCTTTTGAGGAAGCCAGGGCTGCTGCCAGCACAGCTGCCAGCTCCAGCTGTGACTGAATCAAGCTGCCTCACCAGATGTCAAGGGAGAGAAGCAGCAACACCCAGCTTTGTGTTTACAGGCCTTATCTGCAACGGAAATCATCAGAGATTATCAGTTTTCATTTTTCATTCAGCCGTTAGGGGCTGCAGGGAAGACAAACAAACATAAAGTATGTAGTAGGAGAGAAAGGTAAACATGAGGCATTTTCCATGCTGCTGCATCTCAGAGCTTGTGACGCTTGTCACTTGTGTTTTTTACCTTGATAAAATCTCCACCAAATGTCTGTCTCTTAGAAAGACCGGGGCAAACACCAAGTTCCTGCATAACCCGCATCTGACCCCAGTTTTGAGGTGGCTATGGCACAAATAGAAGCTATGGGCCAGCAGCAGAGGCTGTAAATTGCACTTCGTTGCACGGGTGGGCCATCAGCTCACTCCATTTGGAGTGTGGAGACCCTGCTACCCTCATAACAGGGGGACAGACCAAGCTTGGCAGGCAGAGGAGTGCCATCCTGCAAAGCTGCCTCTGATAATCAGCTCCAGGCTAGCTGCAATTTATGCTGTAAATTGCAGCATAAACCTTCTCCTGGTAGTTGGTGGTTGTGGCGACTATTTCGTGTTGTGTTGTCTCTAATCCTCAGCAAAATTTTTGTAGCCATAAAAAAGGCCAGGAGCTCCAGACTAAGAGCTTGAAGCTGCTTCTTAAAGAACATTGCTGCTCAGTGTAACACTGGACTCTCCACCTTATAGGAGCTTATGAAGATCTGTTCTTCAACTTCTGCTGTGAGGACTTCTCAGATGTTTTTGCATGAAAGCTGCATTGTAAATTATTCTAAAAATTAATGAAAAATTAGCAATTATCTTAGTTTCTGAGATACCCTTATGGAGAGTCTTATTTAGCACTCAAAGTATGCCTTAAAATTTACAAAAATGGAAAAAATTCTTAACAAAAGAGTCAAATGAAATTAGAGGTATATCTGAAATTGTTTTATTGTGTCTAGCAGTAATGCCTAAGATGAAGTCAGAAATCCCATGGCATTTATGGGCACATCAAACTGTGTGGACTGAACTGTATTTTTCAGATTTATATCTGTAAAACCAGCATGAAGGGAAGCTACCTAGCTGAGCAAAGGTGGAAGACACAAGGTAGAGCTTCAAGATGCACACTGTGAGAGTCAGGTTCTGAACTTTCCATCATGGTATCTCTTTGCTGGAAAAAAAAATTACTTAGTCCTTTATAACTACTTGTTTCGGAGTCCGTTAATTTTACTCTCCCACATGTCCCCTTTTTGATAAGTACACAAAAACAATTGTTTTTGCAACCTTGTATTTTAACGGTTTCTTTTACTGGTCTTCAAGAAAAATACAATCTAAGGATAATTAACTGATCACCTAATATTTCCCGTATCATTGGAAAATGGCATAATCTTGCCTGCTTTCAGTCTTAGTTTGGCATATGTTATTGCAAATTTAATAACTGTTAATCTAACAGTTGTTAGACTGCTGACAACAATACAAGCAAACTATGAAAAGACTTTATTTTAGCAATAGGAAGTACTTGCTTGACAGTGATTGCCTGTCTCTCTAAGCGATATAAAAATGCTTTTATTTTATTTCAGAAAAAATGCCTAAACACCTTTGAGCTATAAAATCCTGACATGACAATGTATTGGCAGTATTTGGTGGGAAGTGCATTATAAGATGTTTGAATACCTTAATGCTACCCAAGCAGACTTTAATTATGCTGTTATCAGTGCAATTGCTCTAGCAAACACAGTTTTAAAACCCAATCCACCTGCTGTATCTAAATGGTCTGCAGAAGTAAGCCTGTTAACAGGAAGAATACTTTTGTACCTACAGTGGGAAAATGGTAGGATATTCGCCAACAAGAAAAAAAAAAAAAAAAAGGAAAAATACTGTATTAGAGTAACTAGTCCAGTGGTTTCTTGCAGACCTGAAGGGTTAATTCAGTGCTGCTTCTATCAAGATTAAAAGCAATGCTTATCAATCTGAGAGGGGTCCAGAACAAAGCAATAGTGTAGGTATTTAGCACTATCCACTGCAGCTAGCTGGTGATTTAAAGAAGATAAAACATTCTTTCACAAGTTAAATGTTGTGTTACTTTTAATTTAGCTAAATAAACAGAAGTCTTATTTGTGTTCTCATCTATGTTGGTCTCTGTGTGATATAGACATGCTACAACAAATTCCTCTTTCAGTTTCTACCTTAAACCCCATTTCTTCTAAGGCATTTATAACAATTAGATAATCTGGAAGGTAACATATAGAAAGGCTGCTGTGAAATTACATCAACTAGCTCTGTTAGGTGTATTCCTAAAGCTTGGCCTCACCACCCTAAAGCAGACTGAGAAATCCCCTTACATCTCATTGATTTTTGGCAACTCGAAGTGAACAAGATTCAAAACAAACAGGGATGGAGAAAGAAAAGGCTTTCAAAATAGATGGTAGAACTAGGGGCAGAGATTTGAAAAAAATGTCTAGGGAATTTAGGAATCTCCAGATAGTTTTATATTCCTAAATCATATAGACAGTTTTTGAAATCCACCTTTATTTCATACCTAAGAGTACAACAACTGCTGCATTAAATCAGGTTAAACAAGAATCAGAGATCTGCTGCTAAGAAGATTTTTGAGCCAGAGGGAAGGTCTCCTGCTAAATAGTGTTTGAGATAATTTTTCATCATATCTAAGCTCTTTTTGAATACATACATTTATATTTTAGCATCTACCTCATTCTGCAGTAGGAAGTTTTGCAGTTTAATTCTTGGTGCCTGAAGAAATACCTCTTTAAATTTTAGTATTTATTGTCATCACGTAAAATATGACAGCTACAGGCATTGGCGTTGACTGCCTTTTTACTGGAAGCAATTGCATGGAATGCCAAATTTGTATTTCACTGCTGGAACAACATCTATTTTTTATGAACATACTAAAATGTCATCAAAGCAAGATTCTGGAAAATATCTTTACTTTTGAAAAGTACCCAGAATAATGCTTTAAGACTGACTGCACTGAATTATCATGAAAAAAACAATTTGTGATTTCCACAATGTAGGCTGTTTCTTCCAGTGTTTAGCAGACCACAGATGATCCAGGAACTTCTTGTGCATTTAAGGAGACATCTGGTATTGTAAAATATGATATTGCTCAATAAAATCCACACAAATAATTAAAATACTACGTGCAAGGATAATGAGAAAAGTACCATTTGTTATTCCTTTCAGAAAAAAAAAATGAAGGTACATTATAGGAGTTTAAATATTATTAACATTAACATTATACTTGACAACAATAATGTTAAGACCAACTGGAAAACTCAAGAGATAAAACTCAAAGATTTCGGGGAGGGAGGGAGAGGAGGGAAGAGGGGGAAAGCTGTGTGTTTTGTTTTTAATGCTGCAGATGCTGTTTCTCATTAATCTGAATTACAGTGCTGTGTATGCAAGCATTGTAAGTTTAGGAGATGATCAGAGTCAATAGAACAAAACAACCAATGAAGACGTTTTGTTATTTGGATCAAATTTCCTGTCCGTAAAAGGATATCCATAAAGCCTCCACGTAATTTGAATGGCTGTGGTATTCCCGTGTTTCAGAGTAACAACAACAAACACTCCACGTTTCTGGAGTCTTGATCATCACAGCCTTCACTGGACATCTGGTTTTGCAATCCTGACAGGTCTGTGCACAAACGTTTTTGAAAGCTTAAACACTGTTTAAGAACAACATCTGTATGTAAATTTTAATCAACCATGAATTTTAGAGCTCTCTAATAGTCTCTGAGTAAGCTGACTAGAATCGTGTTTTCTCGGGAAGACTATAACTCTTTTCCAATGGAAACAACTCTCTAACATTAGAGTCTTACATGTTATTACTGTCAAGAATAAATGCCTGTCCTTGCACTGCCACGTCAGCCTATGCCCGAGTTCCTCACTGGCACACATCTCCTGCGCGCTCGTTCTGCTTCTGTGCTGCTTCTGGCTTGATGCAAGCCTGCACATACAGAAAAATACACCAAAGCAGGGAAACCTTGTCTTCTGGTAGGAAATATTCACACTCTCATCTCCAAACAGTGTGAGTGGATGTGACCAGCACCTGAGCTCACCCCAATCCTCCTTCAACTCAAGAGTCTTTAACTCAGCCTTGCCACCTAGCCAACCCGTGCTGCTTCCTCTTAGCCTCCCACAACAAAAAACTACCCAGGGAAATTCCAGGAGAACATTTTAGTATTATTTTGGGCTCCATAGTTTGCTTCCTCTGCGTTTATGAAAGCAGATCTTTAGAAATATTTATAAAAGTACAAGAGGATGCGCAACATTTCTTCTTGTAAAGCCGCTTCAAAGTAATAAGATGAAACCATTTTCTGGGACATGGCAAGAAGCCCACCAGGAAAGGAAAACAATGCATGCTTAAATAATTGTTTTAAAAAAAAAATCCATCAAGCATGCAGTAGGTGTTCTGGGGCAGGGCACTGCACCTACCCTTTTTTTTTTTGAGAAGCAGAATGAAGTCTCTAGCAGGGCAATACTCCTGAACCTATTCAGGAAGTAGAATAACAAAAAGCAGGTTTTTAACAAACAGAGCAGCCACTCATCTGCCAACTCCAAGCCTGCACTGGGTATTTCAGGCAGAAGAATTTCCGCCTGTTCACTACTCAAGCCACTCCTTTATTCCAGCTTAATTTGCAAATGAATCTTCTGAGAAGTAGGGTTAAGTATCCTTTATAAAACTCCCAAATAATTTACGTCAAGTTTGTCAACAAACTTCTTTTTTTTTTCAGATGTCTATATTAAACTAAATGAGCAATTCCTTTAAATGGACATGCCACAACCCGATTATCTTCAGATGTCAGAGACAGATTTGCTTGTTCCATATTTGCTTCCCTTGCCTAAACTCATTTGTCCCCAGTTTCTCAGTAGTCCGTCACTTATGAGAAAGTCTGTATTACTCAGGAAATCTTGGCGAAGTATCACTTGCTACAGGATATGTAATGCAGACTCCGTGCGGGTGTTGCCTTCTCACATGAGCTCTTCCTGCTAGCACTAAAAAGCTGGAAAAAAGGAAAATATCTCAAAAGGCAGGTGTGTGAAATTTACCTAAAGAATAAAGAACTCCTCCAGAGAAAAGCTTAAAAGCTCTTTTTTTTTCTATTACTTTTCCTATTTGTTGTTTTTTAAGAAGATATGAAGAAAAAAAAAACACTTATATTGTCAGTTCTTGTAGGGATGTTTCTGTAGACTTCCACCATTTAAAAACTAATATGTTCAACCAAACCTAACTATGTATTTTAAGGGAGGTTGAATTGACTCAACCAGGATGTTAGTGGTGTCTGAAAGTCATTTTGCCCTCACCCCAGAAAGAAACATGGTGTATTTTTAGTGAATGTTTATTTTTGTCTGGGGTTCCTCTTTCATGGAAAGTTCCAAGAGCTCTGTGTACCAGATACCTTGGCCACATAGTTTACAAGTTATTGGTAAATCAGCTTGTCTCAGATTAGTTGTTTAAGCTTCTGAAGAATTTCTTGCCTTTGGAAGGTATCTTCCTATAACACTTTCAGGGTGTTAACCCACCACAGGGGCGTTGCACATAGTCACCCTGAATTGCAGCAGAATTCACAGAGAAAGCATCTGAACAGTGGTGGTAGCTGATATTTTGAAATGGCAAAGCATTTGTGCTAAGGCACTTGTTAGTTATGCCTTTAGAGTTGCTTAGTGTAAATAACCATGATAGTGTTCATAAACAGCAAGTTGACTCACAGTGATGCCCTGTAACACATGGTTAGAACCATTAATCGAACAGCTAGACAATGTCTTTTTGTATTTTTAATCTCAAATAATATTTTTAATCTAGCCTATTTAGAAAAAGATCCAGAATTTACTTTGAATTACTCTCCGCGGAGGAGAGGGGTGGAGCAAGCAATTCCTTAAAATGAAGTAATGATGTGCTTTAATTGACAGTCAGAAGTCATTGCCTATATTCTTCTGGCTTAGCAGTCCGCCATGCCCCATGGGCTTTTAGAGCACATGCAAACAATTATGAAACAAGAAAAACTCTGGGCATAGCTCCAGGTTCTTCTTGGCATTCTTAGAGAGCGATGCAAGTATCTAAAAAGATTCTGTAAATGCAGATCTGCTTTTCCACAGAAACAACACAGACTATTTCCCCATGTAGACAAGCCATAGTTTCTTCTCTTGAAAGGATCTTGTCACAGCCCTCTTTACTAGCACAATTTATAGTTCAGGAGCCCCAAGCCTGTCTCTTTCTGTGGCTCACTTCTCTCTAACATGAGGAAATCCAACTCAACAACTCTGAGATCAATCAGAAGATAGACCTGATAAGGAGACCGACTTACACAGAACCGACACCTGGGGCTCCCACCGTGATGTTGGCCTCTCACCACAACCACCAGGCCCAGAGAACTAGTCAGTCGGCACCGGGTAATAAGGTGGGATGAATCTCAAACACTGATGGCCAGTCCCAGCAATGCCACTACCCTTGTGCTTTGTTTGGTCTGTACTTTGTTTAAAAAAAAATGCCTATGTGTTAGCAAATACTGTTATTGTTTAGCTTCTCCACTAATTATTGGGAGATAGATATTAATGGAATGGGTTTTGAGGATGCAAGGAAAATATTACTGTACTGTTTTCTGCATGTGAGTTTAAAGTCTCAAAGTACATGCCAGAAATCTATCTTTTTAGAAGTTTTCTGTGAAAAGCAGAGATAACTAAGCATTAATTGTACCCTATGAACTACATAAATGCTGAATCCTTCAAGGCTTATGTGAAAAGATTAAAAGTATTTGGAGTAATCTTTTTATAAAAGCCATGAGGCAGTACATCTGCTCAGTCTTCCCTTTACGATATAAAAATCCAAAGATCCAGCATATCAGTTTTAGCTCATGCATTGGCTCCATCTGGCTCAATTTCCCTCTGATCTTTTTTCTGAGGTTATGTCTCAGACATTGATGTTTATCTTATACTTTATGTGTCCCCTACATAATTGGAAAGATGGACAGAAAGGTAGAATATGGGGTTTTTTTCAACTACTCTGGCAGTCTGCAAGCTACAAAACAGGCAGGTCTTTCTACTGTCCAGTATCATAGGATAACAGCTGAGTAGTCTTCTGTCAGTAATGAAATAATGATACTGATGAATAGTGATCAACCATTGCATCCTGTATCCAAAACAGTAAACAGGCTGGGCTCAGCTAGTATGCTAGTTGCATAATAGTCCCATCAGGTCTCATATCTAGATAATTTAATATATTTAATTGCCTTCAGCCTCCTGCATTTCATCTCCATCTTCTGACTGACTCTGCTCTCAGTGGATGTAAATGGGAATGACCTGCAAGGCATCTTTTCTGCAATGAAAACTTCTGAGGAGATCCAGTAACTACCACATCCTTCATCATGCATCTGGGCTCTTTTTAGCCAGGCTGTCTTGCCTCAGTTTCTGTATATGTTCCAACTAAAATTCACATATCTTTTTCTTATGAGGAGTTGGAATAGAATTTTGGCAAAGAAAGCAAGGACAACAGCATGAGTTTTGGATGTGCTGAAGAGGAGAGTCATGGCAAAAATGCTGTGCTGGAAAAAAATTTCCTGTCCTTATGGAATTTTTAGGACTTCAGAAACTCTCACATTCAGCACCAGATCGTAGCCATCTTTCAGATGGGGACAGCAGTCAGTCAGAAAGGCAAAAAATTCACTCAAGTTGTACAAAATCTAGCATCAAGCTGGTGCCTCCAAGCTGCTCCAAACTATGGATTTTTTTCAGCCCAGCCAGCCATGAAGCAATGAGTTCAGGTTGTTTGTCAGCTAAGGAGAAACCTGAAAAAAAAGTAATGGAGATTATATATTGGCACCTAACCTTGTTCTGAAAAGTGTTTGACTGACAAGGTTGTGTAGGGACAACACTGAAAGTAAAGTCAGACTCTGCAAAATTATTTCATTTCAGTGAGCTGACTAATTCATACAAAAAAAAACCCAAAAGAAACCAAATACCCAATGAAGTTTTATTAAGCATTTTCTGACCAGCTCTACTCCTGCCCTTTTTTCCCTAACTAGTCAAAGATACTTTGTACAGACATTTTCTGTCCCAGCATGACATCTGTCATCACATTTCATCACATTTTCTCTCTCGCATGTTCTTGCAGATGCTGTGCAAAACAGTCAATAAAGTCCATGCAGGAAGGAGGTATTGATGAGTTGCATTACAACTCCACCCTTGGAGTAAAGGACCCCTCCAGTCACTCCCGCCTTTTCCTTCAGTCATCCACACACATACTTCCCAACCTCACAAACACAGCTGGAAGTAAGTAAGTAGGAAAAAATTTTCCTATCCAAGAGTTCAGGAGGATGATTCACAAGCGGTGAAAGCAGAGCAGGATCTAGGGCTGCTGAAATGGCAGCATGGGCAGTGCTCATACAAACCCTGGAAACACAGGTATTTTTTTACTTAAATTGCAATAAACCCAGGTAAGTCTCTCAAGTTCCTGGTCATAAGGACTTTTGGTATTAACCTCCATTAAATATCTTTGAGCACTCTCTCAATCAAACAGATTTTGCATTACCTTTCTACAGTATAAATGCCTTTTTTTTCTTTCATTTAATCATTATTCATTGAGGCAAAGAACATAGATCCAATCAAGTCATTGAGGCAGTTCTGTGTTATCATGGGTAACTGTGTAATTCAGGCTGATTCATAGGTTGATCAAGCTCTTTCTTAAAAGTATTTTTGTTTATCCTTTGCAGTTTCCCTTGAGGAGCTGTTCCAGAAGCTTACTGGTAAGAATCTGTCTTCTAATTTCCAGCTGAAATATACTGCTAGCAAATTCATATTCAGTTATAATTATTTGGTGCTAACACTGTTCTGTACCATAGGTGGCTCTTTTTTTCTTTCTCTGCTGTTCATCACTATTACCACTCCTAGCAGTACAGCTAGAAAGAGTGGTTTATCTCCTTTCAGATTCTGGGTTTGCTCTGCTAAACAAGACAAACTTTTAAAATCTCTTATTGTTTGAGAAGAGATTAAAGTTGGTAAGAATATAGGGACTTCATTTTACATATGATAGCAGGAACCTTCCTTTGCTCCTGCTCCAAACTGAAATCACCTCTTTAGTAACTGGAATTAAAATGTTCCTTTACAGTTTGAAGTCCCCTTCATGTACTAGACAGCCACAAAAATGTATCATCAGTGTGCATTAGCCACCCTTACATCAGCTCTGCTCTATCTCTACCTACAACTACCACTTCTGGAGACCATATGAGCAACTATTTGACAATCTGCTTAAGTACTGACAACTAGCAATCCAAGATGGGGAGGTGGCACACCAGTGACAGTCACACCCTTTTTCACTTTGAAGCAAGCTTTTGGTTGGGTGAGAGGCTGCTGCAACTCTGGGTGAACTCTGTACAGCCTTCAGGAGGACTAGGACCACCTTCTCAGAAGCTTCGCTGCCTGTGATGGTCATTCCACATCTACAACACATTTCTTGCGCTGTCTAGTTTGAGCTGGTCAAACTTGTAAGTATCTATATGTGAAACCACTCAGAATTAATATCTAAAGAAGAAATTACACTGTTCTTCATCTCCTCTTCTCTGCTTGACTATTGGGGCATCACTGCAGTTGCCACTCAGTCCAGCCAAGCCCTTGTGCCTATATAAACACTGATACGCATAGGTGTTGTGGTTTTGTTTAGTGAGGGGGGCCTAAGGTGGCAGCTTCTGTAGGAAACTGCTAGAAGTCGCTCCCCTTTGTTCAGTGGACTCAGCCGGGCCTAGGGCAGACCCACTGCTGGCCAAGGCCGAGCCAATTGGGATCAGAATGTCCCGTGATAACGCCTCTGCGATAACGTATTTAAGAAGGGGAAAACAGAAAAAAAAAGAGAAGAGAAGATGTGAAGAAGCTGAGCGGAGGCAGAGACGCAGAGGGGGATGCGCAGGCCTCCGGGGCCTTGCAGGCCTCACCCTCTGGCCTCTCGTCAGGCGGCCGACTGGGCCCAACTCAGCCCGGCCCGGCTGCAAGAGGTGGAGAGGAGATGAGATGGATGATGTGAAGAGATTCCCCTGCAGCCTGTGGTGATGACCATGGTGGAGCAGGCTGTCCCCCTGCAGCCCATGGAGGTCCACGGAGGAGCAGAGATCCACTTGGAGCTTGGAGCCCGTGAAGGACCCCGCACCGGGGGAGGTGGATGCCTGAATGCGGCTGTGGCCCGTGGAGGGCCCGCTGGGACAGCCGTTCTGGAGAGACTGCACTCCGTGGAAGAGATGACCCACGCCAGAGCAGTTTCATAGAATCATAGAATCATAGAATCATAGAATGGTTCGAGTTGGAAGGGACCTTCAAAGGTCATCTAGTCCAACCCCCCTGCAAGAAGCAGGGACCTCCCTGACTAGATCAGGTTGCTCAGAGCCCCATCCAGCCTGGCCTTGAAAGACTGGATGGATGAAGGACTGGATGGATGAAGGACTGTGGCGTATGGGTGGGACCCCACACTGGAGCAGGGGAGGAATGTGAGGAGTTCTTCCCCTAACTGTGAAGCAACAGCATAAAACAATGCATAATGGACTGACTGCGACTCCCATTCCCTCTTCCCCCCTGTGCCGCTCGGGGGGAGGAAGGAGGTAGAGATAATGTTAAGCTCGGGAAGAGGGAGGGGTGGAGGAGGTTTATTTTGTTTCTCTGTCTCATTATCCTGCTAGTTTTAGTAATAAATGAATAGTTTTCCCCAAGTCGAGTCTGTGACGGTAACTTTAAGTATTTCTCCCTGTCCTTATCTCAAACCTTGAGCCGTTTTTTCTTATATTATCTCCTCCTATTCTCTCAGAGGGTGGGGGGAGTGATAGAGAGACTGCGTAGTCTGGTCCCGATTGGGGCTGAACTACGACAATAGGACATCTCATTTGTATACAAAGTGATATTCAGAAGTTGACAGCAGTTCACAAATGACAGCGAGTAGTTAAAAATGAGATGGATTATCAGAGACCAAGAGGAAATCACTGTTTTCTTCAGTTTAACCTCAAACCTCAGTAAACAACCCAAGTCGTCACACAGGAAAATCCCTGAGCATAAAAAACATACTCGTGTGTCATGTCCCGTGTATCATTATCCCATGCTATAGCTGTCCAAAATGTTGTGCAGCTTTGTCGCACAAGTAGACTGTGGATTGAGTGATTCATAAAACAGAAGCTTTAGCCAGAACATACAAAGTTTGTCAATGCTATTTTTCTCTGCAGTTATTCTCCATTAATCACAATATAGAAACATATAATAGAAAATAGAAAATAAATTCTTATGAAGAAATAGAATCTTTCTTACAATGAGTTTCATAAAGTTCTAGAGAAATTCCAGAAATCAGTTAGACACCTTCCCTTTTGACTTTATGTCATTCATCAATTGTGTTTCACCAGGACCAGTTTTTTACAGCAATCAATCATCAAATATTGTCAAGCAATATTACAGCAATCTGGCGATGGTTCACAACTGGAAAAGAGGGAGTCTTCCATAACTGTGTGAACAGCAGGCAACAATTTCTGCCTTCTGCTTTGGACTATACACTGCTTGTCTTTGTGTGAGATACAAAAATCTTTATTCTATTTTTATTCCTATTTCTAAAAAACTTTCACATTGATTTTATACACATCTTTTAATATTTGGTAGCTTTTAATAACTAGAACATTTGGTAGTATCCCGACAACATTTCCACTGGGTTTTTTCTCTTAAGCATTTTGCATGTGAGGAAGATTTTGAAAGTAAGACTTTATATACTTCTTTAATCCATACAGTTTTATAACATTTCTCATACAATTATGTCTACCTGTAAGTTCTCATGCACAAGTCATTCAGAACAACAGAAATTTTCTACCTGAGGGTCTTTACACCAGTACGCTAGATGCAATCAGTACCTCAGAGAACAGTTACAATGACATATATGTTATCATAAAATCTTGAAGTCTTTTGTTAAAATATTTATTTCAGGACATTTCATAGCTTACTCTATTCCTTTGGCAGAAGCCATGTGATTTTAATGACTAAATAAGTTCACCACTTTTACACCAAGCTTTCTGAAGATCCTGTTTTGCAGAAGCAGCCTTTTTTTCTGGTCTGAGAAAGCACGAGTGGCAGTGATCACAGTCCCAAAGACAGAGTAGGGAGCTATTTTACTGGTTTTATTCCAAATTAATTGTTTAGGGAATATGGCTGGCACATGAACAGTTGGGCCAAATGCTAAGGGCCAAGTTGGTGAAAGGAATGGGGACTCCTTTCATTGCAAGTGGCAACAGCTGGAGAAGCCAAAGATCCCATTGAGACAAAGGTGCAGGGAAGAAACATGACTGGGGCTGGGAAGAGAACAAGACACACACTGAAATAAGAGAAATGGTAAAGAGGAACCATGGGAAAAGGAAGATACTGGAGAGCAGATACAGCCAGTGACACTGCACAAAAAATAGAAACTGATGTGGTGGCTTCTTATGCACAGTGTCATGGGTGAGCTACAAAGCGAGGTCACCAGCCAGTACTTATGCCCTCCACAGCCCACAGTCTCCTAGGGAAATGTTACCAGTCCTTTTTGAAACATGCCTCACTGCCATCTCCTTTTTTTTTCTCATTCCTCTGCTTTTCCACCAGACAGTGTCCTGTTTGCTGTCACTTCTTCTGACTATGCCTTTAAGAACCAGGATTAAAGGGAATTATTTGCTGCCAAAGCACCAGTAGCATGTTTGATATGCCAAATGGAGTCTCAAAGTCATTGGCAATGTTCCTAAATAAAAATTTACTCAAACAAATACAAGATCATATAACGTGTGTTTCTTAAGTCTATGCAGTTAAACTATTTCCAAAAGTATGTACTACTCATAAGATTAAGTTACATATCACATAAAATGTGATCTAATTCCTAACCAAGGAAACAAAATAAGGCAGGATTTCTCATTCTGTGGAAAGAATTTGAGTAAGCAACAGTTTGAACTCACCTTTCCCATGGGTCTGCAGTTATGCTTTTAAAAATGCCAAGGAACAAAAACTTGGATATCCTGGGGTTTTTCTGCGTTCAGACAGCACTTTTTTTCTGCCCTTCTTCCTCCTTGTAACTGAAGACTGATCTGAAATGCTTAACGGTGCTATGGAGATATCCAGCATCTCTAATCTGAACAAAAAATTCTGAATAATATAAACTGGTGAGATGAAAAGATGTGGACAATGCCCCTTAGGGAAGACTGGAAAGGAAGGTTGCAAAGTAATCTCTTTGGAATCTGCTGCTGCATGAAAATGTGCTTCCAGATACAGAAAAGGCATCCTTTTGCCTAAAATGGAGGAGAAATTCATAAGGAGAAATTAAAACTAACTATCATTTCTGAAGCATGTTTTGCATTCTTGGCTGATGGGAATATCCTTCAAATGTTCTAGAGTTGATAGAAATGGTATTTACAACTGTAGTTTTGGTAGTTAGACACAAATCTATGTTTTCTCCTGAAAACAAATAGCAATGGGAAAAAAATCCAAAGCAGAACAGCTGAACAGACGGAAATTACATTCACTGGTTTGCCTGCAAAGCAAAAGGAACATTCCTTGCCAAAATGCTTTTTCTTAGCCGTTCCCCATCAGTTTTCTGTCTAATTCTGTGGCAAGTCCTGCATATGATAATAACAGAAGAACAAAAAGATTGTTATTTCTCATAGTTATTATGAAGAGGTTTTTTGGGCAATAAAATTGAGTGTTTTATATTTATAACTGACTGATACAGCTTCCATCTGTGCTGATACATGTTAAGCTGCTCATACAAAAAAAAAGTCTGGCATATTTGAAATGCAGGACTTTGAGAAAACTCTTTTATCCTGCCTATAGAATAATAGGCTTGTATTCTGCCACTAAGAACATTTCATAACAATAAATAAAACCACTGGTTTCAAAAAAGCATTCCTGAAAAAAACACAATGATTAGCCTTGCAACCTTTGAGGCATTCCCATCACTGGGTAGTCACTAGCAGTCTATACTGGATCTACTAGTGTTCAACATCCTTATTAATCATCTTAATGATGAGTCAGAGTGTACTCTCAGCAAGTTTGCTGATGACTCAAAACTAGGAGGAGTGGCACACCAGAAGATCATGCTGCCATTCAGCGGGATCTCAACAGGCTGGAGAAATGGGCTGAGAGGAACCCCATGAAGTTTAACAAGGGGAAGTGCAAAGTCCCACATCTGGGGAGGAACAACCTCATGCACCAGTATATGCTGGGGGACACCAGCTTGGCAGAAAAGGACCCGATGGTCCTGGTGGACACCAAGTTGAACACAAAACAGCAATGTGCCCTTGTGACAAAGGAGGCCAATGGTATCCTGGGCTGCATTAGGAGGAGTGTTGCCAGGAGGACAAGGGAGTGATCCTTCCCCCTGCGCAGCACTGATGATGTCACAACTGGAGTGCTGGGTCCAGTTCTGGGCTATGTTTTCGATCATCTAGAAAATAAATCTAGAGTAACCTTTAAGTTAAAAGTCTTTTCAGGTTTTTTTCTCCATCTTACCCTATAAGTGGTTCTTGTAGTCACTCAGAGATCCTCCTGAATTATTGTGGATATCCTGCCTGGAGCCTGCTTAGAAGAATATATGTTGCTAAAGGGAAGAATTAGGAAAAAAAAAAAAGTAGGGGGTTTGTATTTAAGGAAATGAAAGAACTTAACTTTAGCTTATGATGCCCCTGTCAAAACGTGGAGCCTAATCAATAGCTCATTTCTCTTTCAGCCACACGGTACTACAGACAGTCATGCTAATTATTTAAAAGCCCTCAGTTGCCTTTTTTTGTATGCCTTGCAAGCACAGCTGGAGTTGGTATGGTTGGCATATCTGTTTGTGAACAGTTGATCTCGCTGAAGCCACAATGCGGTCAAAATTCACTTGTTCAGCCATGGCCTTCCTAAGAGAGTGGTTTCTAAATCATCTCCTGCTGTCGTCGTAACTATGAACAACATTTGTTGTTGGGGTACAACCAGACGGAGAAATGGCTTGCTTGCTGTTAACTGCCTCTTATCTTGGAACACCACTCTCTACAGTCCCTAATCGTGTGCAAAACCACACGTGCCTTTGTCAAGTTGTTCCATCTGTTAAGCAGCAATCTGATTCAGCAAAGAGAGGCAACACAGACAGCAAAACTTGCAAGTTTGCCTTTCCTCAGTCCTCTTCTCCCTAGCCACATTTCTCTCACATGGAGTAAGATCTGGAGATCTGCCCTTCCTTGCAGCCAGCCTTGGGAAGTACTTGCTCCCCTTCCAAATTCCAGCTATTACAGACAAAGGCTGTGGCTGAGCTTCCTGGACAGTGAGAAGTTTGGTTTATGTGCCACGTCAGTTGCCAGGTCTCCTTAATATATGTTCGTAAGTAATTTGGGTCCTGGACAAAAGGCTCCTCCCGCTTCATGTCTAGTTATTCCCAAACCCAAAGCTGTCCTAAGCCCTGACCCTGACTGATACCAAATCACATTCCACCCACCACTTTTTGTCCTTCTGAGGACACTCTGGTTCTTTGGTTTCTCCTCCAGGGACTGAGGATTCAAATTTCCTGCTACTTCCAGACTATAGGAAGGAAAGTCATTTTGGTAGTCTTCACTTGCCCCTCCCCAGGGGAAATGTAATGGGGTAGGGAGAAGTGACTTGATTAAGGAGACAGTTCTGAACCTCCACTTCTGTCAAGACATCAGGTCCAGGGGCATGAAGATTTTTTTGCCTCTTTATTAACAACTCTTCATCCAGTGGCAGGAACACCCCGCACTGCACAGAAATGGCATAGTTAGAGTAGAAAAAAATTTGTAAACACAATTGCACAGGTTGCATGTGAAAAATCCCATCATCCTATGTACAAACATTGCAGGAGCAGTGTGGGAAGTAATTTGAAAAAAAAAAAAAAGCCCTTACTATATTCATTAATACTATTTTCCTTATGGAACAATGTCCAAGTTAGGAGTCAAGGGTATTCTGTGCCGTTTAAATGTCTGGGCTGAACTTTAGAGCTCAGTTTTATGAACTTTGAAATTCAAATACTTCACTTTTCACTGGGGTACTGACAAAAAGCCAATGGTCTCTCTAATAAATATTAAGCAAAAATGAGTTTGTTTTATATGGTGGCAGTCTCACAGGCCCAGGGTGTGGTGCAAGGGAAACACAGTAACACTTGATAAAAAAAATTCAGTTAAGCTCTGTCTGTGGGGTTTTTTTTTTGGAGCAGGGTAGGCTGTGTTTACTTTGCCTGCTCCCTTTTGTTACTACTCTGCCTTGCTACGGAGACAAGACTAAGTATAGGCAGTGCCAAATTTCTACATTTGCTTACAGATTTGGTTCTAATACTCTAAATATTAAAAAACCCCCAAGCATAAGAGAGGGAAACAGCTGGATCCTCCTGAGTTCAGATTTTCAATGGCTACAGGAGTGCTCAGTTTCTCAGCTTCGACAGTGGTTTATAGAAAACCATGTTTTACAGAATTTACGTTTTTAATTCTTACATATAAGGTGGCTATGAGAGCTGGGACTCAGCAACATCTGGTTTTACAATCAGCAGACTGATTTACGCCTGTCCCACTCCAGCTTGATACTTAGGGGTCCCAAAATTGGCTTATAACCACAGAAACAAAGGTCTTGCCATTTTTGGGAAGTTTTACCCACATCCTCCAGAAAATAGGAAAAAATTGAAACTTTCAAAAACAATATAATTTCTTAGTTCTCAGGACAAAGCAGAGTGGTTATCAAAGAAAGAGTATATTTTTAAATTAAATATTTGCTGTGTGTTGGTTTTGCTATGTGTTATTTTCTATTTGGTGTGACTTTTACTGTTGTTTGTTTTAACTTCTGAATTTCTCAGCATTTCTGAGTTAAACAGAAATAAATCAGTTTTATACATTCAGTCAACTGTTCTTTTGTCCTGATTTCCTATAGCACGGAACGTGTCCCATGTAGACTTCTTACAATGTCACTTACAGTTTCACTGCCTTTAAACTTCCAGACAGAACTTATTCCCCTCGTACTATCCTCTACATACCAGAACTTTCATATAATGGATAACTTCAATGAAGAATAAGTACTCTTTGCTTTTGAAATGCGAGACAGGACAACCAGTTGAGAGTCTTGAAATGTAAGTGGTTGAAATGTTCCAGGTCAATGTTATTTTAATAAAATATATTTTTTTTTTAATTTTCAGAATGACTGTGCTGTAGTTTGTAGCTTTGGTGGCACGTGAATTCTGTTTGAGGCAACTGTTAGTTTCCATGTCCATTTAAATTGCAGAAGTTACTCTATTTCAAAAAGGAAAAGATCCTTAAATGTGTCTTAGGGAATTGCCTGAGTTTCAGGTTATATCTCTAGTGGTAATGTAACCATACGTACAGTGTGGGGGGTTTTTTTATGAACTGGAAATATTTTTTTTAATTTTTTTTTTTATTTCTATAAATGGATAAGGCATTACATTTATTTTCAAATTTAAACAAAAATGCCTGTGCAAGCCTATGAACCTGTCAAAAATTTTAGATGAGGTCATCAAAGCCCAAACACCAATTAACTTCCCTTGCATACATCTCCAGGGTTTGAGAGCTGCACTTCCTACCATATGCAGCTTTAATTATGTGACACGAGAGTGGTACACAGACCCAAATCTGCCCCCTAATCATCACTCGATCAACTGCACTACGAGTTCTCCCAATCCCCAGTGCAGGCACTGGCTCATGTAACTAGGGAAGGGAAAGCAAGAAAACTTAGCCCACAGTGTTCCACAAAATCAGTCAGAAATCCAGACGTGTTTTAAAGCAGTGGATGATTCGGCTCCTTGGTTGAATTTAGTAGCAATGGGGGAAAGAAAACTTCCCATGGTTGTTCCTGTAAGTAACAAAAAATGCAACAGGTTTAAGGAGGCCTGTGAAATCAGAAGATCAGCTAACAGATGGTCAATACAGCCTCTGGGGAGGAGAGGGAACACAAGGCTGCCAGAACCAGTTTATAGTAGAATTTATGTCAACGAGATGTGACAGAAGCTGTATGATACTGCATAGAGAATTGGCACTGAGGGAGCTGGAGGCTCTGCAACATGAAGAGAGTACCCAGGCATCAGTGCCAAGGGAAGAAGAAAGGGCTAAGAACAAAGTCCTTTACCCACAGAAAATTTTCAGTTAGTTATTCCGATGTGATCTCCGTACTTTTATCTGTAAATGACCCACTACACTTTTGAATGCTGGATATTGTGACAGCTGAACCAATAGTAGGGGAAATAAACATGACTACAGCAAAACCACTTTCATATTTGCTTTCTTAGAGGAACTGCAACTTCAGACTCCGTTACCACAAAAGTTTGTGTAAAACCCAAGTATGAGATCAAGATCCTCTTGTGTTAGATGCTATACAAATAGTGAATGAGAAATACAGTTTTTATCAGCCTGATAGGCAGGGATCTTTACGCAGAAGGGGCCAACTTTTCTCAGCAGGGTGGGGTGCTTTTGGGAGGGGAAGGCTAGATGTTTTGATAAAGAATATTATTAAATAATCTTGTGAAGGAGGACAGCAAATTAATTTTGCTGCTATTTAAGTCTAGTACCTGTGAAATTCATTTTTAGAAGTCTGGGCAAACCTCAAAGACATTCTTTCATCATGCAGGTCCCCAGAGATATACATAATTAAAACATGAGTGTAACTATTCACAAAGGCATATCTAGACCAGAAATTTGCTTTCATAATTGAACTAGAGTATTGGCCTGAAGCTTGTATTGCTGCCATGGCTGGTGATACAGGGATTAATTCAAATCTAAATATATCAACTCACAACAACATCACATCAGTCAAGCTAGTTCTACTTTAAATTGTTAATGTAGACATACCAAATAGTATACTCTTAAGAAGCTGTTTGTTTCTTCTTATCTCTGAAAGCAATTTTATTATTCTAGACTAGTTAATTTACATGCCTAAATTATTATGTGCTATGTAGATTCATTGACTAAGTTACGGTATGATTTACTACGCAGTGAAAAATAAGTTGTATTCTTAATTGACGCAGTTGAGCAGAAGTCTCCAATTTAGATGGACAGACTTAGATGCTATAGTGTTGCAGGCTGAAATACAATGCCATGTTCAAGGAGATGGTGTAATGGTTTAACCAAAGATACAAATCTTGATGTTCAGCTTGGTCACATATCTTGATATAAGATACATATTGCTAAACTACATTTGGAGTGTATGTGCATACACTGATCATCTAAGATGTGGAGAAAATATGTCCTGTGGTGGTTTGGGATTTTTTTTTTTTTTTTTTTTTTTGTATAGGCTTTTAAAGCTTTCTTTTTTAAACAGACATATCTCCTTCAGTCCACTACCAGTTACAGATTGAAACACTCTTTGACATGTTTCTTTAAAACTCCCCCACTGTGCCTAAAATCAGACAAATGGTCAATTGTCTGCTGTTATTCAGATCTGAGCTTAGCAGCATTTTCAGTGGAGAAAACCAGCTCAACACTCAGTTAAGACGTGACATTTCTGTAATAGCAGGATCTGGGAATTTCCACTGCCTTGTCCCACTTACCTACCCTCAATAGTAATTTGTGTACAGCACAGCGTGAGTTAGTCTCTGTATAAAGTCACTACAGAAAGAAACACTGACTATTTTTTTGATGTCACCACTGGTTTTGTTCTCTAATCTCATATTTAACTATTTTTAAATAGACACATTTAGGTATTGCCAGGCATTTGGAAATTGTTGCAAATACAGGTAAATATCCAGACAAAATGCTCTGGCTAGAGCATTTTTTTTACCTCTTCATGTTCAGTATGCTTTAAGATTTCTGAAAGGTACAGAATATATCTCATTTAATCTAACTTCACTTCACTTCACTTGTTACTAGCATAATGAATTAACCAAACTGGAAAACACAGGGGATGACCACAGAAGACACTTTCACTCTATACACACTTTTTGTGAGTCTGAGCGTGTTTTTTAAATACATAGCAATTTCCATGTGAATTAATAGGTGAGGAAGAGAAATTCAGAACATTTCAGGACAAACTAGTATTACATAACCACAACCTCTCTGATAAACACACAGGAAAAACCACACACACTCCTCTCAGACTGTTTCACTTTCCAATTCCATTATAGAAATATTTTCTATACAGTTTACAATTCTGGGGTCTGTCTATTATGAAATATGTTCTTTTGTAGGTTTCTTTTCAAATCACTACTAATAAAATATTCTTTATTTTGAAAGCTTGGCTCAGCAATGATGATTTAATTTACTTTAGGTATTTTTTATTCAGTTGGCACAAAACATTTGACCGAAGAACATGAATTTGAAAAAATAAATCAGCTCCTCTAAGTATGTTTTCCTATAGAAGATCTGTAGTCATGTTTCCCATGTACTTTAGCAAGGAAAAAAGTTAAATAATTTAAATTTGCTTTCTTCCAAGCAGTGACATTTTTAAAATGGACACTCAGTTAATTTCAGTCTCAAATACTGGCAAAAAAGTCTTGAGCTGTAAGATCTCAGAGATGGGTTCCTCTCTTTCCTGGTAAAAGTCAAGCCCAGTTAGCAGCTCCACATCCCGAACACGTGCAGAATGAGCCTGAACTCTTTCTTCAACCCATTCAGAAAGTGTCTTATTTTCCTGCCAAAACAAACAAGAACAATGTTCAAATACATAAAAGGCACTCTGTTGTTTGGTGGTGGTATTAGACAATAACCACTGATTGAACTGCTTTGACAGGTGAAAGGCCTGCAGTCAGCAAAGCTTATTTCAGATTTCTCTAGACATCTTTACAGCCTTGCATTTAGGGATCTCATTTAAACATAATCAAATGGATGTCCCTTCTCGCCACCTCCAAAGTAATAGAGAAGAAAAATCCTGCTGAAATGGCAAGTATGACTTCACTACAAAGTACAGTTGAGTCATGTTTTAAACATACAAGTAAGGATAATTTTAGTCAAGTATAAATTAGCTGCAGTGTTCAGGCTAGCCAAACAACAGGCACCTGACAAGCTGAACAAAGTCCTTAGAGCAGCTCAGTCTTCATTGTTGGACGGCAACAATAACTGCTAGATAGATAGGGAAAACAATGGCAATGTAAGCACTAAAGCAATCAAAAATGTAATTGTTCAAATCTTTTACTACAAAGCCTTTTTTGCAAACTGATGGTAATTTGCTTTTCCATTAACAATATCTGCTTCTGACACAAATAGTTCCCTAAAGTTATGTCACTGCAAGATACAAGTAAGAAAAAGTGCCACAATATTTGGGGTTCACTGCTAAACTTTAGAAATAACAGCTCTTAATTTTTAAAATATAAAGACTAATCATTCAAATTATTTATTTTATATATTTAGTCAACTCTCAACTACCAAAAAGATCACCGGGCAGTTGTGGATTTCCCACACCACAAATGAGGAAACGCCCAAGTTGTTTCTAAACAGTGCAAGCTTGCACTTGTCTGGAGTTACAAGTTTAAAGTTATAAATAAACTAAATAAACAAAATTGTATTACTTTGAAGGCCACTTCAGGTCTGTGCAGCTACACTTGTGTGTGGGAAGACTCTGTAATACACATATTGAGCTAAGAAACCTTCTGCATCACAGAGTTTATGGGATAGACACTCAGTTGGCTCAGCAATATATATTACACTCAGCTAATTTATTTTGTTTGCTATAAAACATGAGATTTACACTGTTAGTGATAAGCATAGATTTTATTTAATTGAAGTATGAAGTTTAACTGCAGAACCATCCATCTAAATGCCTGCTGTCTAATTGCTGTTAAAGGTGGAACAAAGGATTGAAAGAATTCTTCTAGCTACTCTCAAGGGAGTAACACTCCAAGTCCTCTGATACCTCTGCAGTAAGTTATCCTGCAGCCTTCCATAAAGCTATCTCATCACCCTGTTGGCTGCGCTGCAGTTCTCAGGTGACAGCACTTCCAAGTCCTCTTATCAAACTCTCCTTTCTTCCTCTTCCTTGCTCATTACTGGCCCATTAGTTTTCAGCTACATCTCCTGGAGCGTCTCGCTGTCCTAGTCATTGCTTTAGCTCTCAACTCATGTGGAATGAATAAACTAAACAGTACGACTTCTAAAGATTCTCTAGATTACTAGATCCCTTTGGGAATCGGTTCACAAAGCTCATTGGCACACAGGAGCATAGAACAATACTTACAGCACAGCTTTCCGTGTTGTCAGGTCGATGAGGAATGATAAAACACAAAGCATCCAGGGAGCCTGAGCAGTTCAGTGGTGTATAGGAATTATTCTTGCAGCTAGTCAGAACCACAAAGTAATGGGTTGGGACAGGGATTTCTGTGTTGTTTACATGCCTATAAAACAAACATTAATTAGGGGATTTATCTAGACATAAAGTATTAAACCCACTGATGCCGATAGTAATTTATAGAACTTATCTCAGCATAGAACTTTCACTACTATATGTCTTTTGATTATTTTATAATTGAAATAAATACCTGACGGGATAGACAGCCTCACTATCTGTTTCATAAGCAGCCAAACACGCATTCTTTTGTAAGTCCTTTTGCTACAAGCAGTCCCGTTGAAACCAACAGGACTGCTTGTGTGGATAACACTCTATTTTGCCAAAGCCAGAGATCTCTACACGTGGAAGATACAGGACAGAGCATCATATTTGCACGACATTACATTAAGAATTTCAACCACATGAAACTGAATTGGAGAAGAGTGACAAGAAAATTATCTTCTGGTTCCTTGCCAGCAAGAAATGCCAAAATGACAACTTGTGGCTATGCTTGAGGATACCCGATTGAAAATGTCTTTGCCTCCCTTTTCTGGCTATTCTGTGAACATGGTCACTTTTGTGTATAAACTTAAAAGGAGCTGAATGCTTCACAAATTTGCTGTACATCTTCAGTATTCAACAAAACACCATCACATACATGCTTCATATGACTGACTAGCCATGCTGAATAAAACATGATTATTCCAAACTGTAGACAACATTATGTGGTTGACTGCGTATTACAGCATTCTGCTTGGAAGGAAGTTCTAGTCTCTCCTCCCTTCCACCCTCCTACTTCCTGGCAGAGCTGATTTTCCCATTCTCAAACCATTTCTGACAGATGTGGTATTAAGTCTAGCCTTGAATAAAACATCTCCAGTGACAGATTCAGCTGTGCAGATTTCCCAGCACTTTCCTACTACATAAGTGTTCTTACTGTCACAATGCATTCTCCCTATATTTGGAACAAAGATGTTCGTTCTTATTCTGTTTTTCCTCCTTCTATCCCCATTCACTAACCAAATAATTGGTCTTTATCTTTTACATTTCTTTTTTTACAGAATTTTTAATGTAAGTCTTCTCTGATTCCTGTTTTTATACACAGATTAATTTTAAAATGTATTTTGTTATGCAACCAGAGCTCACTAAAATGTACCTAGAACTTGTCAGACCTCCAAGTGACCTGCGTTAAGCCACAGCTATGCAGAAGTGCCACCCAAGAATGTTACATGTTACATTCCCAGTTACTTGATTCAGTGAAGGCAAACACAGACATCTGATCTTTGATAAAACACATCAGTTTGAGACAACAGGGAGAAAAAAGAAACAGGTGAGTGAGCACAAAATGAAAGTTAGAAAGTTATGCTTAAAGACATATTCTGCATATTTAGAAGCTATGTATTTCTGTGGCAGAGGCCTAAAAATCAAGGCATAAGCTTGGGAAGTAAGTTACTGGTCTGTATCTGTGCACATGTACATAAATACACACGCAACTGCAAAGCTTCTTCCTCTTTACTGGGACTTCAGCTTCTACAATGCTGTATATGTTTGCAAAAGTATTTTCTGTTTTATAAGTAACAGTGAATGTTGTATAAAGGGAATACTCCATTCTCCATGACACTTGTTTCTTGTTCTTTTTGAATATAAGTTTGTGTGGAAATACAGTGGGAAATAATATGGGGCTTGACTTCTGGCTTTTCTGTGTACTTACTGCTTAATTTCATCAAGAGTATCAAAATGGCCATCGTAATTGTAATCAAATACTGGTCCACTGATAACATTTACTCCATTCCTTTCTCTAGCATACTTCTGAAGAAGTACATTATGGAAATAGTCCCATATGTCTGTAAGTAGAAGAAAATATAAATATATTTAACAGAGATTTAAAGTTATTTCACCACTAAAGAAAAAGAACATATTTCCTTTTTCACTATAGATGAACAATAACAATTTCCAAACTAAACTGCCTGTAAAATCAACTCTGTTACACAAAATTTGGATTTCATCAGAAGGGACATAGTCTCACTTGAAATTGAAAGAGGCACGGTAAATGCTATTATAGCTCTGTGAGGTCCTTTGCACTACTGGAGATAATGCATTTGATCTGAAGCTGAAGCTACAGTTCTAGAGCTGAGAGGTCATTCATTTCTGGCCTATCTGCGAGCACCCCTAACTGTGCCAAGTAGTAGCATCTGAGATAATGGCTTTGTGAGAGGGATATTTACCACCCCCAAGTTAGTCTAACTCTACAGAATTCATGTCCAATATCACTAGGTAATTTAATTTATTTCACAGGTGTTATTTGAGAAAATACAATTTGTAACATATAAGCTAGTGAGACTATTAAAATATTTAGAGTTATAATGGCAAAAAAAACCCAGATGGGTTTGGAAGGGTTGAAGGCATTCCACATTGATTTACCTCTTGCTAATGGTCTAGAGTAATTTCTTGTAGAATTTTCATGGAAAAACTGATTTTTCATAATGTCTCTGATTTATTTGGAAGATTAAAGCCACTTAGATTTTCTGGATCTCTGTGTTTTTCATATGACATGAGTGAATGAATAAATGAGGTCTGAACGCATTAGAAAGGTAGTTACACCATTGCTTTTCCTCCAGTGTTTTCCTTCTGGAATTCCTCTTTCTATCCTTTGTCTATGAAAATGAGCCTAGTCCTAAGAGTAAAACACAACCGACGATATGCAGTTGTAGAAAATTTCTTACGAGTGATTACAAACAAATGGGAGTCAGGCTGGATGGAAAGACTTAATGTACCTTTACTCCACTTGTATAATAGAAACATCTGCCTGAAATAAATGTTCCAAGATTAATATTGTCTAGTTTGAGTTTCTGCTTGATGAAACAGGCATTGTATCAGGACATTGTTTACAAACTTTGTCCTGCCTTCTCTTAAGACCTTTCCTGCCTAAGGAAGGAAAATGTGCCATTTTCATTCACCTTGAGCATTTACCCAAGGGGATATTTTTATGAAAGTTTCATAGCTAGTATTTCATGTTAGGACAGCACATAGGAGATTATAAGAAAAATCTAAAGTGAACAGGTACACCTAAGCAGAGGTCAGACAGAAACATACACAGAAAAAAAAATTAACTTCTGTAAGTGCATTTTACAATTTCACACATCTTCTTCTAAAAAGTTTTAAATACATTTGCACAAGAATCTGGATATACTGCAGGCCATGCATTAATGTTTTTAAGTCCTTGTCATAACTGTATCAAATCCACAACCATAATTACAGAATATTAAACAAAATTAATCAAAACTTTGCAACCTACCTGTGAAAGCTCTATACATGGGAACAATATTGCTGGTGAGTAAGGCATCATACTGTTCAAGAGCAGATGAATTGAAGTCTTTATAAAAGAATAAAGTGTACATTAATAAAATACTATACAAAGACAAATTTGATTCATATGTCACTATAAATTGCAGGTACATGTAATTCAATTACAATTTACATTAATTCAATTTACATTTCTTAACACTTAAACTTCCTGCTATTCTGCAGAAGAGAGAATGCAGCACATGAAGCTATATACAGACACAGTTATGTCTGCAGTATCTCATGCTGGATGGAAAGTTTCCTTCATAATTCTGGCAAATATTATTGAGGGATAAACAACAGATTTTCTCACATGTAATATTTCAGAGAATAATTTTAGTGCATTTGTTCATGCAGTAGGCAATAAAGGAACTAATAAACCACAAGGTTACTCTGTTAATCACCTATTAACTTTTCCAGGCTACTCAGTTTTCATGAGATGTGTTTTCTTTTTATTTCCTCTCCCTGTGAAGTGAGTTCCCCAAACAGAAAGTATCTTCTGAAATATACCAAGTGGTGTAGCATCTTTGGGATATGCTGAAAAAAGGTCTGTACCAGAACTATCTGTTTCTAACCATTTGTAAATTAAGTTGATATTTGGGTATAAATGTATGACCCTACTGCAAACGTATCTCCACATTTGTTTGTACAACGTGTTCAATAAAGTAATTATTAAATTTGACAATAGGAAATGAATATTAATACAGAGGAAGAGGGACAACCCTTCACTCCAACCCATTACATCTTTCCAGCCAGTTTTCATCACATTCAAGTTGTTTCATTTTTTAAAGAAAAACTTATATGTTCTGAACTGAAAATATTTAGATACAAGTAGCAGTTGTCCTGCTTTTGGTCAGTCCACAAACACTGGAAACCTTTTTCTGCTCAACATGCTGATCTGAATAAGTTTGTTTTGGTGTTTTGGGTATATGTTTAAACATAAACCCACATCCAGCTGATTAAGACTTTCTAAGCTCTAGCTATAAAAAGAACCATGCTCACTGGGAGGATATAGGAAACTGCGGGTGAAGGTCAGCTCTTCTGGGTAATTGGAACAATTTTGGCTCCGAGCAACAGGGATTCTAACATCAGCCCGCAGACAGTCTGAAACAGTGGGAGGAAGAGCAGATGTGTTTTCCTGTGAAAAGGGGAAAAAAAAAGTATTACACCCACGGCTGTGGCTAAGCCAGTGCTTTGTATGGTTTTAACTTTCTAGAACAGACTTCATTGAATCTTCTCCTATTTACATAGTGAATCAGGTCAATGCAAGTAATGGACACTGATGTTTTCTGCCTAATGTTTTTCCCCTGCTTCTGTTTTTAGGTAATTCAGGGAAATCCTTATGCAGCATGTATAACCTTATTTTGCTACTACAATTTTACCTTAGGCAAAAATAGGTGACAAGTTTGGCTCATTTGTCACTTTTACGTATTTCTGGAAACACAGACTTGATGTCACATCCTCCTGGAAAGCAGCTAGTATATAAAGATGACACTATCGCCTCATCTTAGCATCTGAGGAGGCTATCTCCGTAATAAGAGTCTGTGCTGCTGAAGAGTTAAAGCTAAATAAATTCATGGTAAATTAAGTACATTTTACTGGCTGACTTCACTAACTTCAACTGAGACATGTTAACATGCACACTATCTAAGAACTGGCCAGAAGTGATTTTGATCAGTATAATTGTTTCTATAACCTTTTTTTTTCTATAACCTTTATCGTAATTTTACAATAGCATTAACTAAAACATCTGAATATGCTTTTATGTGCTTAACTGCATTTTCTTTTTCATATTCATTTACATGTAATTTATTTCCATTTTGGTAAGAATGGAACATATTTGCTTTATATCTTTATAAACAGTAGTTAAACATCTAAATTGATTTTCAGTACATTGTTTATTTTGATCGGTTAAAACCGAGCAGAAAGGAAGAAGTGGAATGTTCTTCTTGTGCCTCTTTGTACTCCTTGATTTAAATTCTTTACGTGCTTTTATGAGAATTCCTGTAGATGATCATATTATCGTCAGGTTGTATATTAATGGAAGATATATATACCACATGGAAAGAAATAACAAGACAAAAGACTGCCTTTGCCACCCGAGTAGATAAGTTGTTATGGTGAAGCAAATATAAATCCCAACAGAAAACTGAAATCCAATTCATCTGAGCAATTGGTCCTTTCTAGTGCTCAACTCAGTAAGGCAGGGTTAATGTATTAGGGTAACTGAAGAAACAAGTATTTTAAACTTAATAATTGAGCTGCAATGGCTTCACCTTCTTTATGGTCTCTGAAGGGAAACCTGAATCAAAGTAATAAAGGTCAGAATAAACATGCCGAGGACTGTCCTGAATATTATTTCATTTTTCTCACTAAATACAGTGGTATCACCTAACGTTATCTAAATATAGCAGGGAATCCGCTTTTGACCTATATCATAAATCTGTGTTTTTAATAGCATTCACATTTTCTCCAACTTGAAGCGATGAGGATATCACTCAACTCTCTTCTCATTATTTCACATTTCCTGAAGCTAACTGTATGAGCTATTAGCTCTAATCCAAGTGCCAAGGTAGGAGGACAGTGTTTTAGAGCTGTCTATCACATGTGTTATACATCATATAACCTGTATTTTCACAAACACTCCCAGACATTTAGGAGATGGAGGCTGCTCACCGTATTTCCATTGGACATTACAGGATAAAATTCTCCAACTGAAGAAAAAATAATTCAAAAGGAACCTACAAACTCTCAGAATACTGGCAAAGCAACCACTCAATTTCAGCTAATTTTTAAAAGAGATCTACAAGTCAGGAAATAAACAATATCAAAAGCTGCTGAGAGGTGAGAATAGCTATGTCTGAGTCACCTTTTAGTACAATGAGATCAACAGTCAATGCAACCCCAGACTGCAAGCCATAATGCTCTGTGAACTAATACACCCGCTGTGCTACAACCTCTCTTCATTTATTTTCTTCAAAAGAGAAGAATAAACTATTTTTAATCAGATCACCTATCAATAAGCATAGAACAATTCTCAAAGAAGCTGTTGAAATCGCTCGCTTATTAAGAAATAAGACCTTGAAGTGATAGCCACTGCCTCAAAACTTCAGAATCAGAAAGAAACATTCATCACCAATTTAAGAGCTTACGCCTTTGGCTCTTTGTCTTTCAGGTCAAAGAACCATTGACCGAGAATACTAAGTAAGCAAAACTCTATCTGACATTATTTATTTAATATCTGTAACTAGATATTATTCATAATATCCCTGATTCTGATACCACATGAAGGTGCAATAATACTGTGTGGGTTTGGTCAGCCAGCCCAGTTTCAAAACTGGCAATCCATACAAAATGAGCAAAACATCAATCTGCACTACCTATTTTTACTGTTTAAGGCCTTCTTTATAGCTACCTAATGTCAATAAATGCCTTATGTTACAAATTGTGTAAATCACTGCACAGGCTTTATCCACCACATAAAAAACCTAGGATACAATAAAAATTCTGTAGAAATTGCAATTTTCTGTCACTCCCAAGTATTGTAGCCAAAGCTTATTGTGAAAGGCATTAGCTGTATCCCTCTGTCCTTCTACCTCTGTCAGCTTACTGTGTAAGGTAAGTTAGTGAGTGAGCTCTTACACTTGTAACCTTTCACCATTGTGTCTCAGAGTATTACAAAGAAAAGTTATTCTTTCCTATTCTTTCTATAGAAAACATACACCATTGTATTAGAGTCTGCTGTGAACTACATCCTCCAATATTTCAGTCTCAGTCATTCACTCCCACAAATATATATATTTCTATTGATTTAGATGTCATATTGAGCAAGGACTTTCCTTATACACTTTTTTTCCAACTAAGAATTTGGTTTTTGTTGTGGTTTTGTTTAGTGAGGGGGGCCTAAGGTGGTAGCTTCTGTAGGAAACTGCTAGAAGTCACTCCCCTTTGTTCAGTGGACTCGACCGGGCCTAGGGCGGACCCACTGCTGGCCAAGGCCAAGCCAATTGGGAGCAGAATGTCCCGTGATAACGCCTCTGCGATAACGTATTT
Source organism: Tetrax tetrax (assembly GCA_009806455.1). Taxonomy (NCBI): domain Eukaryota; kingdom Metazoa; phylum Chordata; class Aves; order Otidiformes; family Otididae; genus Tetrax; species Tetrax tetrax. Next base: position 76,041 of record WHYT01017010.1, read on the forward strand.
AAGAAGGGGAAAACAGAAAAAAAAGAGAAGAGAAGATGTGACGAAGCTGAGCAAGGGCAGAGGCCCAGAGGGGGAGGCGCAGGCCTCCGGGCCCTTGCAGGCCTCACCCTCTGGCCTCTCGCCAGGCGGCCGACTGGGCCCAACCCAGCCCAGTCTGGCTGCAAGAGGTGGAGAGGAGAGAAGATGGGATGAATAAGGTGAAGAGATCCTGAGAAGCTTTTTGAGGCTTCTGCCAGCCCGTTGTGAAGAATTAACTTTTCTTGTGAGAGAAACAGCTGCAAACACCAAGGTCAGTGAAGAAGGAGTGGGAGGCGTAATGTGGCTCCTGGCCAAGATTCCCCTGCAGCCTGTGGTGACGACCATGGTGGAGCAGGTTGTCCCCCTGCAGCCCATGGAGGTCCACGGAGGAGCAGAGATCCACTTGGAGCTTGGAGCCCGT